>JAVSBU010000002.1:4402204-4426967 GCA_033118015.1 Loricariichthys derbyi
ACCCAAATGAATAAACATTTTAGGTGGTTATTTACACTGTATAATACTTACTACACATGTGCAAAAATACTTTAAACGGAGAAACGCAAAACCCTGTGAAACAGCAAAAATACCACGTTAATTATTTTACATTACTATTTTTTGAAAATCCGTGAAACAGCGAGTCCGCGATAAACGAACCGCAAAGTAGCGAGGGAACACTGTATTGCTTATTTATGTACTGATAGTGTAGTGCAGTGCGTTTTGCTTCTTCTGCCCAGCTGGTCTCACAAGCCAATCAAAGCTACAGATCCATGAGCAGAGGTGGGAGTTAAAGATAAGGATGCACCGATACCACTTTTTCCTCATATCACGTACCAACTATAACGACTTGCATTTGGGTACTTGTCAGAAACCCATTTTCAGGGGTCTCCACAGCGAGTTATCCTCCTCCATCTCACTCTGTCCTCTGCATTCTCTGTCCTCACACCAACTACTTCCATGTCCTTTCTAACTGCATCCATATAACTCATCTGTTTTTTTCCTGGTAACTACATTTCTAACAAACTTCTACTAATATACCCACTGTCCCTCCTCGGGACATGTCCAAACCATCTTTAATCGTGAGCATTACAATAGACATAAACATGAGCATAGAAGGGCAAAAAGGGGTTAAAATAGCAGAGGACTCGATTTAAGACATTGTGGGACAGATGAGAGCAATAAATACCCATCCAATTGGCTTACCTAGAGATCAAGGCCGGGTCCAGTCTGTGAGTCAGAATGTCAAAATCCTTTGAATTGAGACATTTGACCAGCGATATGTAATCATTAAGATTTTTCAGACTTTTTATAGCCGTGATGAAGTTTTTACATTATGCAAATTGCAACACTCTTGTAGATAAGTTTGTTAGCCAGCATTTTTAAACAACATTCATTCATTTATACTAGTCAGGGTCACGGGAAAGAACTAGGCAGGAACAAGACAGATCTATAGGGTTTCCATCTACGTTCCAAAGACATGCACATTAGGTTAATTGGTGGTTTAAACAGCATTAGCCATTTAAACATAATTATAGCTAATGTGATTGCTTCTTATAAAGTGAGTCACAAGATTTCATCATTAAATGTGACTGTTGTCTTGGTGGGGATGGTGGTTAATTAATTATCAATTAAAGATTTCCAACTTGAATCTTTATAGTGTTCAAACACAAATAGGACAGAAAGTTGCAGCACCATTAGGGGGCACTGCAGTACACATTAGAACCACTTCAAAGAAGAGGACAGATTGTACTTGATTAAAATGGAAATAGAAGTCCAAAAGTCATAATTTCACAAGATATCTCACCATTATTTAATGGTTTCATCTTTAAAAACCGATCCAATTATAGCAAAGCTTTTGTATAAAGCTTTTTTTTTTTTACCATCACATGGACTCTGGTTACTGATCATTCTTCTAGCTTGTGGCTGCACCCGGGTCCCTGTGGTGGTGAGTTAGCATCTTGGACCTCTGTGCCACCTCTGTGCCCATCCCTAAGTGTTAGTATACATACTGAGTTTGGGATGCAGCCTTTGCCTTGGTGGTGCTGGTATGGATCCTCCTATCCTATAGAATTACATTTTATTAAATGCCTTTTTTTAGCTCTCACTGATTACTGAAATGGATTCGTACCACAGTGCTGCTCACATACAGCTCTTATTTGGTTTGCGCCCATTTATCTGGTTCACTCCAAGCTCTTTCTACGCACGTCAGCAAAAAGTTTGTGCACATAACCGTGTTCCTTACAATCCACATCCATTATTTCTGTCCCCTGTGGTTACAAGCTAAAGCTCTGCCATCTCTATGTCCTCCAGGTGTTCTCTGTAATCAATTAAGTTGTAGTTCAGCCTGAAATTACTCAGCTAGGCTCCAAAAGCTTAGCTCAGAGGCTGAGGCTTTATTATTAGGCACAGACTTTGGAATGGTTGTTTTCATTGATTATTTTTTAGAGAGGTAACAGTGCTGCATGGATTCTGCATCATAGCATGTGTCTCATATGCATCGACGTCGGTTCTGTCCTGCCGAACGGACTGACGTGTTCGATAGGTAGAACTTTATCTCTAATTCCAAGATGTGTGTGGTCAATAATCCAGTGTGGGTGGGGAAAGACATTTAAAGTTGGTAGTCAGTGATTCTTCAGTTCTTCTCACAAACTGAGAGCTGACTAAAAACGGTTCAGAGCACACCAACATGAGTGCATGACTACGTGATCAGTTTGTGGACTGTTTGCTTTGTGAAAAGCATAAAACCTCTTCAAACATTGTGGAAAGTTCATTCAAAGCAGCTTGCATTTACAGGTTAGGAATTGTTTCTGTAAAATATGGGATCATCTTTTCCATTTTAGGCAGCTGATTCGGTTTTAAGGAGCTTTCTGGGTTTTAAGAGCACCAGTGGTAGAATGGAACCAACAAAACTGATGGGCTGTAGGTTGGACCAAGGAAGTTTCTGGGTTTTAGGAACACCAGTGGTAGAATGGAATCAACAACACTGATGGGCTGTAGGTTGGACCAAGGAGTTTTCTGGGTTTTAGGAACAAGGAGCTTTCTGGGGTTTAGGAGCACCAGTGGTAGAATCGGTCCAACAACACTGATGGGCTGTAGGTTGGACCAAGGAGGTTTCTTGGTTTTAGGAACACTAGTGGTAGAATGGAACCAACAACAATGCTGGGCTGTAGATGGGCCTGGTCTGTCAGAGTTGCGTTTCGGTTCCTACCACGTTTGATGGTCGTAAAAGACCAGACGGGTTTACTGGCATCTTTAGAAGAAACAGAGTCAGGAAGCTCTGATGAGGAGGAAGGTATGACATACCACTCCAACTTCAAAGGGAGTTAAAAAAATCACCTAGGCCTTAAGAATGAAAATTGTACCATGAAATGAATAATGCTGCCGCATTATAGATTCCTCTGGGGAGCCTCATGGGCTTTAGGAACAGCAATGGCATCATCGAACCAGCAAGGCTTATGAAGAGTGTCTGTCTCTAAAATGGCCAATAATGCTGACTTTAAATAAACCAAACAAACACATTTCTTAATAAAAACTTGTGCTTGTGTAAATACGGCTGTCTTTTTGTTTATTTATATTATAAATATTGGGAGTGATGTGCTTCAAATTCAAATCCCCGACTCTTTACGGCCTTATTGACCAAACCACGAGAGAAAATTCATCGTTAATTAACTTTTCTGTGAGCCAGCAACAGTGGGAATAGTAAAAGGACAGAATATTTCATGCAAACCGAGAAGCAACATTGTTGGAAATAACAGTCGACTTCAAATGGCACTCAATGTGCTAATCTTCAGGTAGTCATTGGCATTCATTCCTAAATGGGCTTAAAATGTCACCGCTGGGCCTAAAATGCCTCACACCATGATCCATATTTAAGATTTCACTCAGAGTGAGTTGTGTTGAATGGTAAGGTGATGAATCAGTCAACAGCATGCAGCGACCCTTTGAACATACTTACTCAGTGGTACCTGTCTCTTTGGATACGGGCTTATTCCACGGCAATCTTCCTCCAGCTGCCCTCACACCCCCGCCTCTCTACACAGTAGTAGAAAGCAGTCTTCTCTTGCCTGAGTAAGGGGGAGTTTCGTCTTTATTTGCCCTCCAAGCTCTGCCATTTAAGGGGTAAGGGGGAGGTTTCTGTCTTTTCGGCTGTTCGGATCCCTCTGATTTGGGCGCCTTCATTTGGGGCACTGCAGTTCCATCATTCAGCTTTAGCCCTAAATTGTGTAGTGGGTATGCTGGTGGTGGAGTGCTTTTGCTTTGGCCTCTGCTTGACCCCTGAAGCCTTCCTTTAGCCCTTGGTATAGTCGATACAGTAAGTGATGGGCTATTTCGGTGTCCAGTATGAACACTGGAGTCTTTGTGATGTGACACCAACTCTGGTGCAGAAACTCCTCCCATGGAGCTGTGACATCTCAAAGCGTCCGTTCTGCCCTCCAGTTCCAGGTCGATGCTCGAGGTCAGCTTGTCAATCTGCTGAACCACCTGGGTTTCACAGAAAGACATTTGGCATCAGCATGCAGCAGTCTGGCTCTACTCATATTTGCAAAAGCCTGTGCACAGAAACCTGGTTCCGTTTTCGCAAGTCGAAACAATCAGTGCCACACGAACGGAGATAGCATGCAAGGACAAAAATGGGATGCTTTTGTGTAAATGAGATTAGGCTGCAGCAGCAGCAGTATGGAACTAAAAATAGGCAGTGGCCCTGCCTTCCAGCTGCCCCACTCTATCCGTTCCAGCCGACGAGGGATGATAAAAAACACAGTATCCTGTACATGCACCGCATTTCTCTGAGAAGTGGAGCAGGTAGCTCCAATCCTTGGTGCTTGGTCTTGTTTTATCGCAATGATAGCACCTGTAAAACTTTTGACGAAAGGGTTTTGGGTATTTTTCAAATATGTGCATTTTTTGCAAAGTCAAAAGTAAATAAATACAAAGTTTTTAATTTCAGACACACCGAGCAGTTGAGGATTAAGGAGCGCTTTCACGCCGGATGAACTTTTTCATAGTTCTTAGAACTCTTCCCCTTTTGTCTCGTGTTCATATTGCAGGAATTGGGAACAACTGTAGTTCTTAGAATACCATATATAGGGACTTTTCAGCTTCTACTTCAAGGTAGGAACCCTTGACGCAAGTATGTCGTGATTGGTCCAGACGTAACGATGGAAGTGTATACTGATTGGTCCAGATGCAAGGGGCTTTTTTAAATAGTAGCTGTATATACAACAGGTCTTAGTACTAAAATGAAAAGTTTACTAAGCCTTTATGTTACAGAGGAGGTACAACGTGTTTTTGTGCCATCTAAGTGAAAGTCGTGTTTTGCGTCACTTCAGCTCATACAGCTTTCTATTTGTGGTTGCACAACTTCAAGAACACCACGTTTAAACTCACAACATTTGACGTAACAGTACTTTAATACTGAACTACTGCTAATCCCATTGGGCCTAAGTGGCGTCTTCACCCAAAGAATTCTTTGAACGATATATCCAGATCAGGGTTGTGAACTGAGGTTCTGGAGCCTATCCCAAAAACATTGGATGCAATGCCCTCACACAATTAGTCTTCCCTAGAAGAAGTACAGTAGTCAAACTTCTACTGGCATGTTTTGAGAGATGGGAAGAACATGCAAAATTCCACACAAACAGGTGGATTTAACCTTGGTATCAGTCCACATGCTACAGTCCTTTGTTCCAATTTTATAAGGGGGTTAAATGTACCCTCCAAGTCAATTGTGAATCAGAACGGTTCACTGGCATCTTGAAGGCTTTCGTGTGGCACGGCGCTGTGACATGCTAACCTACCACAATGGGGTTCTGGGTCAGAATTCGAGCAGGTCAGACATCATTTACAGGCATGACTGGCCAATATCTGAAGGAGGAAAGGACAGCCTGGAGATTACCCCCAGTTCTGCAACAGTGACCCCTGCCAGCCCTATGATGGACTGGCGTCCCATTCAAGGCATGTTTGTGCCTGCATCCTCTGTTTTCCAGAGATAGATGTTGACCCAAACTAGGACAAGCAGGAATAAAAATGTAATGTAACATATTTCTGCAGTCCTAGTGGTACCGTCAATCCGGGTCAGGTGTCACATAGTCACGGTTTCTCCCAGCAATGTAAAAGTGACCCCTGATGAGGACAGACATCTCATCCTGGGTACACTTCTGCATGTGCCCATAGAGGTCATACTCTCCGTACTCCCATCCTTGACCAAGATGGTTGGGGTAAAACTGGGGAAAAAACTCCTAGCATTAGAATTTAGCCTTTATACTTTACACTCATGTGGACTGATTACACATAGGAAGTTGAGGTGTGCGATGGTTGACAACACAAACAAAACAGACACGACTGTGCAGCGAGGCCCCGCCTCTAACTGGTCATTATCAGAAACGTGTGTGAGCGCATCTGAAAGTTCTTACAAATCAAAAGCAAGAAAGAATTACCTCCTTCATTTCCAGATGCACTTCCTTCAAGCCATGCAGAACTTCCTCAAGATTCACAACCACTTTATGGATCTGGTCCCGCAGAACATCTGGAGCTCTCTTAGAGCTACAGCCATCCAAAGTACTTTGTCCTCTAGGGTCCGATGTATTTGGCAAGTCCTGCCTGACACCTGATTGAGAGCAACTTTTTGGGGACGTGATTTCCTGAGGAACTTCAGTAGAGAAGATGACCTCATGCATGGACCTGGACCCGTCGATATCTTCTGTTACATGTCCCATTGAGTTATTGAAGTCTTGACCTGTACTGTCTGCACTTTTGAGTTCTGGACTGCTCCGACAGCTGTTTTTAGTTCTGTGACGTTTGTCCAAGGTGTGTCCGTTCGTCTCGGTCTGCCCTGGTTCTGGCGCCGGTGGCAGTCTAACAGAGCTGAATTGTTGCTCCTCCACGCAAACAGGCGAACCACAGTTTTTTTGACCTATGAACTGTGTTGGCAAATCCAGCGCACATTTCCTGTAAGGGAGGGGGCTCTGGGTCTGGTGGAGGTTTTCCACAAAGCTGCATTCTCTTGAGCGTTCCCTTACAGAGCCGCTGCTGTGTTGCTTCTGACACTTACGCCATCTCGTCCTGCTCGACACAGTTTTACAGCTTTCAGTGCTCATAAATAGAGTCGAACGACACTTTAAGGCAGCAAGAGATAATCCCAAACGGTGGGTGTATCCGTTATGCCGGGTCTTTGCAGAGCTCTTCTTGTTACATTCTTCAGGATCGCAGCTAACTAAAGGTCCTTTTGTGGTCTTCAGTGAATGTCCCATTTTGGTCTTCCTCTGAAGCAGCCAGAAGTGACAGGGGATGTTGTGCCGTCCGAGTCCTCTTGCTTCAGTGAACATCATGAAAGCAGTTACAAGGCTGCATTTTAAGATTCCGGGCTAAATTTGCCCTCATTTGCGTCTGACCCTGGCCAGTCTTGCAAGTTATTACCCTGATGAAGCTGAAAACTTTTTTTCTCTGTGCATTACTTGCTTCGTACCCCCACCCTCTCCCCTGCTTTCTTGCCTGCACTTGATTCTGATGCTATCCCCGTGTGGTTCTCTTCTGCTGGACCGTTGCCTGGCTCCCTCCTCCTCCTGTACGAGCATACGTCGTCGGTCCTTAGCTCCCATCACCCCTGCACTTGGCTCCGAGCCTCCGTTTTCTGCTCCTTCCTCCACACTTCCTGCCTTCAAGATTCAGTGGCTGTTGCATGTTTCCTGTCTCACCATCGCTCTGCTCACTTGCCTCGCTGGACCCCCTCCCCTTCCCATCTCTCCCTCTCTTTCGCTTCCCCTCTCACACTGCACTCGCTCTTTTTCTGGTGCTTTCTTCTTCCTCCCACTGCTTCTCACGGCTTCTCTTCCCTCCCTCTCTCTCTATCCTTAACTTACTCGCGGGAAACAGTCAACTTCAGTCAAAGCTTTTTCTCATTCCGCTGTCGCAGCTCATCTCTTATCCCATCCCTGGATTAATACGCTACGATTAAAGCTAGGATTTCAGAAGGGATCTCTTGCGGGAGAGAAGGTCTCTGATTCCGTAGCTCTCACTCTCTTGCTCTATGGGACAGCACACCACATGCACATCTCCATAAGGAATTAAGCCTTTAAATAAATAGAGTACATCTACAACGATTCGGTCTACTGAAGATAAAATATTGCTTCTGTTCTGATGGGTTGTGCCAGCAATTTGTGCGTCACCAAAATGTTCCCCGCAACCCAAAGAGCAGAATAAGGCTTGCATTTTGAGCCTGTTCAATTTAATTTCCAGAACAATCAGTTGACATTTTTGGCATGCAAGATACAGTCTTTTTCATCTAAAAGACACCTGTGGAGGCAGTGCTATGATCTGGGGTTGATGCTACAGTTGGGGAGGTCTCAGTTCAGCAATGTTATGCTGCTACCTGAATATACCGAAGCACCAGGTTATTCCCACAATGGATTTTTTTCTTCCCTGACTGCATGGCCATATTCCAAGATGACAATGCCAGCGTTCATCGGGCTCAAATTGTGAGAGAGTGGTTCAGGGAGCATGAGACATCATTTTCACACATGGATTGGCCACCACAGAATCCAGACCTGAACCCCATTGAGAATCTTTGGGATGTGCTGGAGAAGGCAGTGGGTCCAAATCTCCATCATCAATACAAGATCTTGAGGAAAAATTAATGCAACTCTGGACAGAAATAAATGTTGTGACATTGCAGAAGTTTGTGGAATCGACGCCACAGCAATGGGTGACAATCGAAGCTAAAGGTGGTCCTTTTTTGGGAGTGGCAGTGTATAAACCAAGAAAAGATGTTAGGAAAAGAGCCATAAAACTCAAAATGTTTTCAACTCTGAGTCTTGTGGAGTATCATAGAGAAAAGGCAAGTTGTAATGACAGAACCTGCCTAATATGTGCACTATGTAAGAATGAACTTTAAATAACACCAGAAATTTCTATTTGTGATGGTTTGTGTAGGGTGGGTTCGCTTGCAGTAGTAAAAATGATACTCTGCAAGCATTAGCTGGAGTTGTAGAGACAAATGGGATTCTCTCAAGGCATCCAGTTCCTTTGGGGCTTTCTTAATCAGATTCAGCACAAATAGAAGTTACTCATGTTACTTCAAGTCCATTATTTCCTGTAACATGAAAACCAGTACACAGTCATCCACTGATCTCTGCTAGATCTGCTTTCCTTTTACATTTTATCAGTCAATAGACCATGTGCCAAGCCCTAACACAGTATAAAGATATACATTAACCACATGATGCTGGATTAATAGTTGCCGGGTCAACAGTGATGCAGACTCTATACTGGTTTATTGTGGTGATGAAATTGCCATAAGGCAAGTTGATTTAAGGCTTTTAATTTACCAGTTGACCTACGTTCCTACCCTCACCTATGGTCATGAGCTTTGGGTCATAACTGAAAGAATGAGATCGCGAAAACAAGTGGCCGAAATGGGTTTTCTCCGCAGGGTGTCTGGACTCTCCCTTAGAGACAGGGTAAGAAGATTGGTCATCCGGGAGAGACTCAGAGTAGAGCCACTACTTCTCCGTGTCTGTGGGAGCCAATAGAGGTGGTTCAGGCATCTGGTAAGGATGGTTCCTGAGTGCCTCCCTAGGGAGGTGTTTCAGGCAAGTCCAGCTAGGAGGAGACCCCGGGAAGACCCAGGACATGCTGGAGGGATTATATTGCCCAGCTTGTCTGGGAAAGGAATCCCCCAGCAGAGCTGATGGAGGGAAGTCTGGGCTTCCCTGCTTGGGTTGCTGCCACCGCAATCCGAACCCCAGACAAGCGGAAGGTAATGGATGGATGGATGGATGGATGGATGTTGGACTAATAAGATTTTGCATAGAATAATAAATCTACAAATCCTACCCCAGTTTACAATATACTGCGAATTTTTATTTACTGCTCTTTCCATTATTTAGTTTACTCCACTCAAGAGGACAGGAAAATGGAGGAAAAACATCAAACAAAAATCAGATACAATAGTAGAAGAAATAGTCAAGAAGAAGAACTTCTCATTGGAATTGAATATTGATGTTAAATCCAATAACTAAGCTGTTTAAAGTTTGGTCAATTTTAATGCGTACGTTGTCAACATTTACAGCAAGTGTGAAGTCAACGTAAGGTACTGAACTTGTACTGATGACTTGTTGTTCTTCTCATGATTATAGTGAAGTGGACTGTGGTAGCCTAGCGGTTAAGGTGTTGGACTCTAGCCCAGATGATCTAGGGTTCAAATCCCACCTCTGCCAAGCTGCCACTGTTAGGTCTTTGAGCAAGACCCTGTAAATGTAATGTAAACACACTTCTTTTCAGTAAAACACTCTGGAAAGATCTGGTGAATACCGGTTTTGTTGTGAAAATAAATGGTGATTCAAATCAAGTTAATTATGCTAGTGTACTTTTTCAAACTAATAAATTGACGGTGGTCCTTAATTGGTATTAATGCCATAAAGTATTTATTCCAGCGTACTCTTATCCCAACATTTTCTAGATGTTTAACCATCTTCTGCACTGTGAACTGTTCTCATGTCATTTAGCGGTTTTACACCTTACCTCACAACGCTATCCAGTTACACTTAGATAGCTTGTTAAACAAAATAAAAAAGCTCTTAATTCAGCCCAGATGCTTGCACTGAATTGCGAAACTTCTCAGACTGGCTTTTACTGGATCCTGCTCCTGCTCTGGATTTGTCATTAGCATTCCATTGAACAATGCTGAAATATGACAAATGATAAATGATGCTGACACATTAAAAGAAAAGGTGGAAAACGGAGTGATTGATTCAGCAGGTTTCCACCACCACATTCATGCCACATTCATGCAGCACCATGTAAACCATGACCAAGCAAACATAGGACAAAAGTGACAACCATAGTGGAAAAAGCAGTCATGCAGCCATATCACATAAGACTGGTGGTGCCATGGCAACTAGCAATAAACCCAAAGTACTAATAGTCACTCCATAGACAGTATTTAGCAGATTTTCTTATCCAGAGCAACTTACAATAAAGTTTAGTGGCTGAAGAGTGAAAAAACTAAATCCAGGATTTGAACATATAACCTTCCGAGTTGTAGTGCAGAGCCTTTTACCTTTTCAGGGGTCGCCCCTACTTCCATATCCTCTCTAACTGCATCCATATACCTTCACTTTGGCCTTTATCTTCATCTTTTTCCTGCTGCTCAGGTGGCACTGTGGTCTAATGTGCTAACCCACCACCACAAGCACTTGGGTTGGAGTCGCAGCCAACTGGGAATCCTTAGGGCCTGGAGTTGAGATGAATGTTACTTTGACGTGTACCATCTAAATAAACATTGCTACGAGTACACCTCTACATAGCAGCGATTTTCCCCTAACGCAGGAAGTCCCCTAGATGCCAGCCTTCAACTAACTTTCAGAGATGTTAATGTGTGTAAACTTGTGGTGGAATCAAGCTGTAATTTGTTTCCGTATGTTGTTCGTATGGTCTCAGTGTAGGAGTGGTTGCACCGAGTGGTTGTTACTGACTACTGTATGTAGAGTTCATACCTAATTATTGCGGAAATATTACACTATATTAAACCCAGGATGGCTGGTTAATAATTAAGCGTAAAAGCACTGATGATGTCACTAAGGAGCAGTGAGCCATAACAACGGATACTGAAACGAAAACAAGCGAGACCAGGTGTTGATGGCTCACAGGATGCTTCAGCCAACTATGTTGGAATTGTAAACTTTTGGACATGCAAACCCACTATCTGAACAGAACTGACTTGTATCTAGGGGAATTACTGTAGGTGCTTTTGCACTAAACAGTTCTAGGGCCTAATATGGTAGGAACTCACCCCTGTGAACGACATTTGTTCCAGGGCCATTTTTGGAAAACTGTGTGACACGTTGTACGTCCTGTGTCACATTGATAGGCTCAATAAAGCATGGAAGTCACTCTCAGGCCATTTTCAGCACAAATATGTTATTTAGATGGTCACCGGTATACAAATATATTTAAAAATGGTGGTTGCCCTCAAGAAAATCAATCGTCGCATTCCTGTGTCACTCAGGGTTCCTATTCTCAGAAAAAAGACTACATTGAAGTAGGAGCTATAGTTGTTCCCCATTTCTTGGATGCAAACACAACAAATGGGGAGTGATTCTAAGAACTATGAAAAAGTTCCTCTGGTGCTAAAACCCTTTAATGGAACATAGAGTTCAAGGTGTTGACATGGCCTCCAAATTTTCCAGAACACGATCCGATTGGACATCCATGGGACAAACCTGGGACAAACCTCATCCATGGTGGTCCGACCACACAACTTATAGAACTTAAAGGATCTGCTGCTAACGTCTTGGTACCACCTTGGATCAGAGTTCTTGTGGAGTACATGCTTCAACAGGCCAGAGTCTCAAAAGAAGCAGCATACGGGTGAGGTGCATGTCTGCAATATTAAGCAGGTGGTTTTAACGTTGTAAGTGGTTCTGCATGAGCATCACTGAGCTGCTCCTCTAAATATGCGCTCTATAGCACGTGCCTCTTCGGTCGTGCTAACCTTCATCATGACAGGGTCAGGAGGTTTACTGTGTGGCTCTGTAAACACTCAGGCTTACAGCCATCACCCAATTGCTGTGTGTGAGCTAGAAATAGCTGCAAAATCTCACACACCACTTCATTACTAATTCAGTTTGGACAAGTGCAGGCAGTTACGCCATCATGGCTGCAAAAATAATAGTGCAAACTGCCTTCCAGTCAGCAGTCCTACACGTCTACGATTTCTCTGACATGCATCATAAGGGAGGCAACCAACGGAACGCTGTCAATCAGATGGGCAAACTGTCTCAAAGTATGTCAGATCACTTGTCTGAATCGAGTCTGCCAACCCTCTCGGGTCATTGTATAATTGCTAGGCGTCAAGACATGAAATTAACACCTGGCAACCCACCAGAATTGACACTGGATATTAAATGTTCATTCAAAAGCCATTGGTGGTGGTGATGGGGGGCTTATCCAATAAAGAGACCTGGAGTTGAGCCAGTAATCAGATTTCAATATGTTTTCTCATTCTGCACGTGTACAGAACGGATAGTGGAATCAAACACGGTTGCCAGGTCCAACTTATTCTAAGGCTATGTTAACATAGTAGCCCAAATTATATTTTCTCACCAAATCCGATTGTTTGTAGGCCGTTCACACTATGCTTTCAACACTTGTCTGAACAGTTCACGCTCCAAAACTGATGCATGTAAAAGAGCAACACTTCAAACTCTGCTTTTAAGCTTATTTCCATTGCCATTGCGCCTGTCAAAAGCCCTTCGCACACTAAAGGAAGTCAAGGAGATGATCAAGTACAGTAATCATCAAAATCGGTACAGTACAATATTTAAGTACTTTTCAGTTTTATAGAAATGCATGCAAACTGCGTTAAACCAGTTTAAATACAGTAAAGCTTAAATTACGACTGTTTTATGACCACAATCAGTGATTAGAATGTGATCTGTGATGGGGGGTGTTTACAAGTAATCCTGGATTTTCATTATTCGCGGAAGGTTCTAGTCCCTAACCCCACGATTACGGGGGTACATTACTTGTTTTATGTAAAGTGAACACGTTTCAATTTAACCTCATATATGCGTGTTCCTCTTCAGCAACACCGTTTTTCCCTACACATTAGTGCCACCATTAAGACCACGACGTGGAGTCAAAATAGTGACTCCGGTACATCAGATTGGAGAGAGTGTCCCTTTAGAGCACCTGCATAATTAAATTAAAATATTGATATTTATTGCCAGTGTATCACTTACGTATCACAAAAGATATCGATACGATATATCGGTGTATCGATAATTTGCCCCACCCCTAGACGTCACCCCCATTTATTTATGAAGTCTGTTACTTCACTTGTCCTGTCACTGAAAACTTCCTCGCTGCTGTTATTTATGGCGAATGACAAATTAGATTGATGTAAAAGTCACAAGAATTCTGATCTGGCTGTTCAGACCGAGTTTCATTGTGACCAGAACTGACAATGTCAGATTCAATGCATTTTGGGCCTGTTCACACTGATCTTAAAATAATACATATGTGCCACGTGACATAAGACATCAGATATGGGCCTAGTGTGTGAACCTGGACTAAGATTTAGCTTCTTTTGCGCTTATATCCACAGACCTATGTGCGTGTTTCTCTCACAGGATCTGGCAACCCTGGAAATAAAGGCAAGATCTGCAAAATGGCTTTTCACCTTTATGGCATTTAGCAGACACCCTTATCCAGAGAGAAGTACAATTTATAGTCTTACAGTCCAAGCCATTGTGGGTTAAGGGTCTTGCTCAAGGACCCAACAGTGGTAGCTTTGGTGGGATTTGAACCCTGGACATTCTGGTCCATAGGCCAACACCTTAACCGCTAGGCTACCACAGTCCCGGGTTTCTGCGCCATAAGACTTTTGGGGAGACTTTGAACTGCAGTTTATGCTCAGTGAAATAGTTTTGATATTTAATTATCAGATTAATTAAAACCTAGAGAGGTGCAGAAAATGTGAGTGTGATTGCCACGATGCAAGTGCTGGGTCAGGGTGCTCCCCGGTTCATGCATGCAGATTTTCATGTTTCTAGCTCAAAAAGTGTCAGAGCTACGGCCGTCAGAAGTCGGCTGTAATATTAACTTAATGGGAATTTTTTTCATGTTTTCACGCATAGCGCGTGAATACGATGTGCGAATTCTTAGCTGTGTACAAGCAACCATCTCCTGAGAATTCTGCACATTTCGGCGTTGGTCCCGTGTCAATATCTCGAAAACTGCGGGTGAAATTAAGTGTCAAAAAACAGCCAAATAACATTGTGCTCAATGGGTTTCCTAAGGCCGGAAATTGTAGGCGTGGTAAAAAGTGACCGGAGTGCCCAATCACGCCGCGACTTAAATTGTCAGGTCAGGGTGCCCCGTGGTCCATGCACGCCGAATTTGATGTTTCTAGCTCAAAAATTGTCAGAGTTACAGCCATCCGAAGTTGGCCGTAATGTTAAGTCAATGGGAA
This sequence comes from Loricariichthys derbyi, assembly GCA_033118015.1. NCBI lineage: Eukaryota > Metazoa > Chordata > Actinopteri > Siluriformes > Loricariidae > Loricariichthys > Loricariichthys derbyi. The sequence continues at coordinate 4,416,699 of JAVSBU010000002.1, forward strand.
ATTTCTCTCACGTTTTCGCGCATAGCGTCAAAAAATGGCTGAAGAAGAAGATGATAGTTGACCTTCAGATAACAACAGTGTGATTGCCATCTTCTTATTCAGCTATTTTTTGACGCGTAATTTCGCCCGCAGTTTTTGAGATATCGACACACAACAAACATTGAAATGTGCAGAATTCTCGGGAGACGGTTGCTTGTATACAGATAAGAAATCACGTCGCGTTCGCGTGCTATGCGCGAAAACGTGAGAGAAATTACCCATTGACTTAACATTATGGCCAACTTCGGACGGCCGTAACTCTGACAATTTTTGAGCTAGAAATATCAAATTTGGCATGCATGGACTGTGGGGCATCCTGACTCAGCATGAATGAGCACTCCGGTCACTTTTTACCACGGCGACAATTTCTGGCCATAGGAAACCCATTGAGCACAATGTTATTTGGCCATTTTTTGACGCTTAATTTCACCCGCAGTTTTCGAGATATTGACACGGGACAAACACCGAAATGTGCAGAATTCTCGGGAGACGGTTGCTTGTACACAGCTAAGAATTCGCACATCGCATTCACTATGCTAGGCGCGAAAACACGAGAAAAATTTCCCCATTGACTTAACATTACGGCCAAATTCAGATGGCTGAAATTCTGTTATTTTTGATGTAGAAACATGAAAATCTGCAGGCATGGACCAGGGGGCACTTGCATTGGCACTTGCATTGACCTGGCACTTGCATTGTGGCAATCACCCTCGCATTTTCTGCAGGAAATGCACCTCTCTTGTTCAAGTTTATAGTTTGTCACATCCTGCTGTGAGATTATTGGCTGATTTGCAAAGTACAAATCTAATTACTACCCCAGTCAGGTAAACTCAGGTTACCTGTTATCTAATTACCCAAGTGCATGAAACGAAACTGACAAAATATGATTTTCTGCAGTTATCGGCTTGTTAAGTTCATGTAAACACCGTGCCAGCAGTTTCCACTCACTCGTCCACCAAGATGACAAAGAGAAACATGAAAACCAATGCATACGCTGCTTACCAGAGGGCCTGAGCTGCTGATTTGTTCCCCCCGGCTGTGAAAAACAGAACCATGGCCCAGAGATCACATGACTAGAAGTCTAACTGCCGTATGAAACTGCTTGAAGAGGAACTTAAGAGGGAACTTCTTAAAAACAGTCTTGAACAAGTTCTCTCGGTACTGGTGTTCCTTTTATTTGCAGACAGCATTTGCCTTAAAGTGCACTCTTAAGTGCTTGTTAAATAATGTTGCTCGACTAATGAGAGCGCAGTACAGTGTTTCTGAAGGTGCTGTGATTCTTTACAACTTTCAAATCAGCACCCAAAAGGTGAAAATTTTTTTTTTTTTTTAAATCAACCTGCTTTGTGATGTACAGGATTACATAACCCTGGGTTGAACGTTTCATCATGCCTTGTCATCTTGCAGGCAGTTGGGTAACTTTACACCGTCTCCACATTCAACTGCCTGCCATCAAAACACAGATTTGATGGTAACGCAGAAGCGTGCATTTTGTAGAACTTCACACATAATCATTACTGATTATGTTGCAACAAACGGTAGAATATTAAGTATTGCCTCAGCACTGTAATACATAGGGACGATTATGGTGTCTGAGTCTTTCCTCTCTAACTTCATCCATTTATCTCCTCTTTGGCCTTTCTCTTCGTCTTTTTCCTGGCAACCACATTTCTAACATCCAGCTAATATTTTTCCAACACCACAGTTCCACTGACATTTAATACAAATAAAAAAAAAAGCAGTTGACAATGCAAAATGAACATCAACCATTTTTGTCCAGCAGTGATTGATGTAGCTGCACTTCAGAACCATATTTGATTAAATCATATATATTATTACTATACTTATCATGGAGACTTAGAACATGGAAGTATTATTTTTGAAACAGTTTTGTATTTTGTTGACAGGGGTTTCTGTTCCTCCGTGGCTTTATACACTGCCTGTTAAAAAAAAACCACTAATACTTCCAAATAAGCCCATTTTATTCTTGTAAGACTCAAAATATGCTAGACTGATCATGTCCTTTGGTTGGACCGCCTTTAGCTTTGATTACAGCATCGTTTCCACAAGATTCTACAATGTGACAACATTTATTTTTATTCAGAGTTGCATTAATTTTTCCTCAAAGATCTTGTATTGATGATTGGCGATTTGGACCCACTGCCTTCTCCAGCACATCCTAAAGATTCTCAATGGGGTTCAGGTCTGGACTCTAGGTGACCAATCCATGTGTGAAAATGAGGTCACGACTCTCTCACAATTTGAGCCTGATGAATCCTGGCATTGGATCATCTTAAAATATGGCCGTACCATCAGGGAACAAAAAAATCCATTGATGGAATAACCTGGTGGTTCAGTATATTCAGGCAGCATTTGACCTCATTCTTTGGGTTAATACTGTTGCTGAACCAAGACCTGACCTAGAACTGCCCCCACAGGTGATGACCTTTTTTGACCAGGCAATGTATGATGTAGAGAAATTAGTTTTTTCTGTTTTCAGTTGCACCTTAGTATTAAAAAACAACCAACAAGAATACATCGCGGAGTTAGGGACCAGAACCTTCCGCAAATAATGAGAATTCGCGATTACTTGTAACCTCCCCCATCCACCCATCTGGTCCACCCTAATTTATTTCTAATCACAGAGTGATGGTGACAGGGAGCTGCTGCACTTGCTTCTTCAGCGAGTTCAGGAGGTTCTTGTAGGGTTCCCTGCATGAATCAATCCCGTTGGTAAACTTAACGGACCAGTCCAGATAAGGATCCCATGCCATGATCATCTCCTTGACTTCCTTTAGTCAAGTCTACGGCTCCGGGAAAGTGGTTGAGCTTGGATTGGCTGTGCGTTCGCACTGCATCATGTGTCAATCATTGAGAGCCCGCCTCCAACATGGAGTACGTACATGTGTATGTACATATGTTCCACTGAACAAAATGGCGATTGTGATAACTTTTTCGCGAATAACAGTTATGTTCCAGAGAAAATTCCACGATTACGGGAATCCGCAATAGCGGAACCGCGATTACTTGGTGGGGGGAGCCTATAAAAACTGACTTTTTCTCCCACACCTAGATAACAACTAGTTTATGCCACCAACCTCCCAATTCTGAGAATAAATAAAGATATTGAACACATAAAATGCAAATAATTCACACGTGATAAACTTGACAGCTAAAACCTTAGAAAATCTTTGTTTTGGAAAACTTACATTTGAGATGCAAAAAGGGTTAAAAGTCCAGGCATTAGACTTTCACATAAGCGAAAAAGCCAAACCTCCTCAGACCTAGCCCATTGTCCTTTATAGAACCCCAATGTCCTTTATAATGGACATTCTGTTCACCTGGAAACAGAAACTCTAAGACAATTTTCGCCCTTGGTTCTCATGAGGTTATAGCTAGTTTTGCTAACCCTAGTTGAGCAAATCTAAGAGGCTCAAATGTTAAACTCGTCCTCTTCTAAACTCCTCCAAGCAAGACCAGACAACATCAGTGAGCTCTTAGAAGCTAAGCAGAACTGAAACTGCAGGCTTTATTAAATTATCTTTAGCAAACCTCTCTAGCAAAACTGTTCATTTTGACCTTGCTGTTGTTTCAGACTTTGAGACTCTCAGAATATTAATGGATTTGCATCTCTTTTGTGTCACTTCTAGTTTTTTCTCGTCGCTTTTAACCCAAGCCCCCCCCCCACACACACACACACACACACACATCGGTGCTGCGTATTCTCAGAGGAGGCGTGGAGAGTTAAAAGGAAAACAATAAGAAAATTTGCCCGTCTTCAAACACAGAGTCTTAGGTAAGTGTCACATCACATACAGCAGCAGCCAGAGGGGAGAGGCTTCGCCGTGGAGGATGGAGAACATGTCAGCGAGGCAATCTGAAAGCTGTGAGGAGAATAATAAATGACAGCGAGGGCGCAGGCATTTCAATAGTCTCCTGCTGAAACGTCTTTTCCCTGGCGTACCGTAACGCTATATTGAATCTCGACGGATTGTCAGACAAACGGCAATCTGTCAGCGGTCTTAACTCGTGTTCTTCTAAATTGGATTTTTAAACACAGCACCGGCTCTTAAAAAAACAGATAGGCAGATCACTTTCAGACACTTCCTGTACGCCATTTTTCAATTCTGCTTGCATTTTTGTAAAAGGAACTAATCCTGAGCTCGGGGGTTAAAAAATAAGGTCAGGAGGAATCGCAGCCTGCAGAACTGCAACCAAGGCCAAAGAGAAACCAGTAATAAACTCATATCGCTCCAGTTTGTCTTGCATGAACCATACGAAGGGAAAGACAAGAACCGATTTGCCTGAGCAAGCCTCGGCAGTACGACGCAGTTCCGCAGTTCAGGAATTAGATGGATTAAACAAGCTACTTATCCCCCGTTAGGCCTCTTAAGGGTAAAAGACGACACCCAATAGGTCAATTAAAAAGATATCCTTTATATATTGTACCTATATACAAGTGTGTAAAAGCAAAGGCACACATAAATACACATCCAACACAACAACAGTTCTGAAATTCACATGTCAAAAGATTAAAACCAGAAAGTTGGAAGAAAATCCCCTAATCTGCTCAAGTCCACGCTAAGAGATTCCCAGCTGTGTAATCCTTTTCAATCAGCCCCATGTGTATCTGGGCTCCGACTCAGAAGTGCTCGGCATTCGATAAATTAAAATGGTTCGACGGGAGGCTTCACGTCACGAATCAGGCCTGCTTACCTTTGTGAGCTTTTATTGAACGAGATTTAGCGTTAGACGCAGGGGATGACATTCATCACACATAATATCCCCATAATATTCACACTAGCAAGCAACAATTCACAGAAGCAGCTGCAATGCTGACCCAGCACCAAGATTCTCAGTTTTATCCACATTATTGAGAAGAATATGAGATGTCAGGGGATTCTGAAATACTAAATTAGATTAAACACAGGTTTGTAGGTGATTTAATAGTCACTCTCAGCATCCATGGTTATTTAGATTCAATATAGGACTGTGGAAATGCAAGAGGTACTGAACTAGATCAGAACGTCGACGGTCACTACTTTGATTTGACCCTTAATCCACAATGGCTTGGAATATACAGTACTGAGCAAAAGTCTTAGGCCACCATTAGATTAGATATACCATTATTTTAGCAAATGCTAAAATAATGTTAAAGCAGAAAAACAGCTTCTATAGGCTGCAATGGCAAGTATTTAGTGTGGCATCTTCATGCCCTTGAGCAACAGCAGCATCTGATAGCATCACTGGATGTCAAGAAGTTTGATGAACAATGGTCTTTTTGTAAGGGTAGCGACAAGAAACCTATTTTCAGAAGGGAAACAAGGTGAAAAGGCTAAGATATGCAAAAGATGTTTAGAAAAGAATCAGAGTGATGATTACACGTTTGTGTATAGAAATGTTTGGGTCCAATCAACGACTATGTTCTACATGGTCATTATACCGTTGCTAAAACAACAAATCTAATGGTGGCCTAAGACTTTTGACCAGAACTGTACTTTGCAGGACTGAATTAGAGTGTTGGCTGAATGACTCGAATGTAAACCTAGATGAAAGATTTAAGACAAAATGGACACGATGACAGTCCAAACACTGCAGCTACTAATCAAATTTGTCGGCGTTTCTAATCTGAACTTGATTAGTACTTCTACTACTATTACTGCTACTACAAAAACAAGGAGACGCAGAAACAGTAGGAGCTGCTGCAAGGCCAGTGGGATAAAGTGGTTGGTGCACAGCCACACAAAGCAGCTGGTGGGATCACGGGAACGGCTGCAGCGTTGGCAGCGTGAGGTCTAGTGGTTGCTACATGACCAGTGGAGAGGTAGAGGTCAGTCCACGATTAAATGGGATAACGGCACCACTGCTGCACACCAACGTGGTTACAGAGGGACTCACTTCATGCCCACAGCATGTACTGGTAGAGGTTTCTGCCTGATTCAGTGGGATGGGGTAGCTGTTGTTGCACCCCGGTAGGTAACAGTAGTGGATGCTCCTGTCAGCAAGCTATTACAGCGGATTCTGCAGACTCGGTGGATTACTGTATGCCAGTAAATGATAATGGGAGTGATGGGAAACATGCTCAGCCAGTAACTACAGCTGCTGTGTGAATGTATGCTTGTGCCCATAATGCAACGCCATTCAAAAACTGCCATTTAAATTTGATTCCCCTTCTGCTCAAAAACAGAAATAGAAAATATAAATGCGGCGTTTCTTCCTATGATATGACACAGCAGTCTAAGACGTTATCCTACGACCACCAGTTTTGACCTCACGACCTCAGGCATCACAGTCAGCCTTATCACCCTGATTTGCGATAGACCCCCATTCCCATTGAGGGCACTTTTAGGACTGGGCCCTGAGCTCTCGATTCCCCTTCTGCTCAAAAACAGAAATAGAAAATATAAATGAGACGTGTCTTGCTATGATATGGCACAGCAGTCTAAAACGTTATCCTACAACCACCAGTTTTGACCTCACGACCTCAGGCATCACAATCAGCGGCTTTATCAACCTGATTTGCGATAGACCCCCATTCCCATTGAGGGCACTTTTAGGACTGGGCCCTGAGCTCTCAGGACCTGCTGCAACCCAGAACAGGAAGGGCAAGGTTATAATTGCTGAAAAAAATAAGCACAAAAAAAGTAGAGTGGCTAAGGGACAATAAAATGGTGAGGAGAAGTGAATTGTTGCTTGGTAGTGTGAATAGAGGGGACAATTAATATCCATATGAAGCCAGCATTACATCATAAGTGCGTCAATGCCGTAAGAGAGTTCTGTTTAACTTTGGTTGGGGGGGGGACAGCACAAACAAGTTTGGTCATAGATGTTCATTAAACAAAGCAAACACTCATATTGCTTCGATAAGTTAGGCAGGACCTATTAAGCAATGGACTCAATCTCTAAAACAGGTTCTGTATTAAACACCATGCCTTGAGGAGGTTCAAAATCACATTCATACTTCACACGGAGGGCAAAAGCTTTGTCCTGCTACCTGGTTTTTGGAAATGTGGATTAGAGACGGCATTCGGGCTTTTGCTTCTGACACTTTCTCTCTTTGGCTGAGCTGTACAAGTTAGAATAAGAGACATGGACGAGCAGACTACTATAACTAACATGGTTCAAAGAAAAAGATAGCACTAAAAACGGGAAAGGCTCAGTGATTAAAAATCTAAAACACTTTATAAAAAAAGTAGTGAACTAGTAGTATGTTCAAATACACTCATACAATTATTTCCTTCATTCCCACCAAGGAACTGCATCGGTCACAGCGCATTAGAAAATCTGAGCTTGATAACGAAGACCTGCTGATACCCCACCCTTTTTGGGACCTGGAACGCAAATCAGACCACAAACCAGTTTGTCGTCCCCGTTAAGCCTCACATGATGCATGTGTGTATTAAAACATGAAAAGGCCAGAAATGTTTGCATTGTGGGATTGAATACAATAGGGCCTTTGAGGACATGGTTGAAAGCTGGAATAATATTTTCCTAGCCGGAACATGAAAGGCTAGAATGGACTGCAAAGTCGGCTTCATTCATTAATGATTACAGCGCTTGATTGGAGAATTCTCCCAGACCAACTTTTAAGCGTTCATGTGCTACTTCCGTGCAGTAAATAATCCATTTACTTGCGCGAGTGAGCACTTAAAAGCGGGATCACCCCCTTCTTCCTTAAATGGTTTGACCCGGGATGTTGCATTGTCATGGAAAGACCGTGACGAATCGCAGACTGCTGCCGGTGGCCTTTCAGCTGGGTGCGACTGAACACAAAACACACAACGCAGGAACGTTCACATACGATAAAAACGACAGGCTGTGAGAGGACAAAAGCAGCCCGGACATGGGGTCAGAGGCTTCCTTCGTCCAGCATCTTGTTCACGCCGTCACAGATCCTCTGCAGGTGGGCTCGGTAGATCTCGGAAGGGCCGTAGAGGGCCGCTAGGAAGTCACAGTCGGCGAAGTGGTTGAAGACGTGGTTGACGCGGGCGTGCGACTTGGCCGTCAGGTGCCGGTTGATGGCCTGGTGCAGCAGCTCGCGGCAGTCGTTCAGCAGGCTGCTCATGACGCGCCGGTCGAAGGTGAAGTCGATCTGGTGGAAGCTGACGGCCGTCATGGCCAGCGTGTGGACCTTCTTGCGGAAGCGCTCCACCAGCAGCAGCTCCTCACCGTTGAACTGGCCGTTACGGTACAGCACGCCCAGCTTGACCACCATCTTGATGAGGTTCTTGATGATCTTCTGAGACTCCTTGCGGTTGCGCGTGTACTCCTTGGTGGCGCGGTACAGCTCGTCCAGCACCTCGCTGCTCGTGTCGTCGATGAACAGGTTGGCCACCGTTTTGGTTGCCATTTTGCTCATGAGCTTCTTCTGGGCCTGCAGCGCCAGGTTCTTCGTGCTGAACGAGTCCATGGATTCTGGGAACAACGAAAAACACGATGAGGGTGTACACATTAGCGTGTACAAAAATTTGGGAATTATAGAGTCAGCAAAGCAGATTTCTTCAGTATCTTCAATGCAAGTGTAATTAAAGCATTTACCAACATATTTGTTTACATTCAAGTTTCCACAAGCAAAGCACACATTATGCCTTCTTAGGGTGCTTTCACATACAGTTCATTTTAAGTGAACTGAACTCGGCGCTTTTAAAGTGAACCTAAAAGCGAACCAACTGCAGCTGATCTCGGTTCTTTTCCGTGAACTTCAAAGGGGATTCGCACTAATCTAATGCTGGCTATCCTGCAAGGTCTTGATGGGTTAGGGTTTGACTACCATGATAACAGCATCCCATTCTGAGTACCAGTGTAAAGAAGAGAGAATACATTGATTTATGTTCACTACCAGCTAAGAGACCAGTTTAATTCAAGCTGGCTACGGTTTGATTGTGATCGGCAGACCAAATGTAACCGACTTCACCCCATTGACTTTTCTGTCAAGCAGTAAAACCAGGATGTGCAGATGAATGGGAGCTGGGTACAGTGTTTCCCTCCAAACAAATCTCTTGCATCCAAATGAGCAGAGCAGATGTTTACCCAGAATGCCCTGTCTGAGAGCATATGGAAACTTGAGTACACGTCTCCTGAGCAACAAAAGTTCTAGAGACAACAATGAGCCAAATATCGGCATGTCCAGAGTCGGCTGTGTCACAGAATCACGGCTCTCACCGTCTGACTTGTGCTGCAGGTTTGAGGCCATGACATGGACTTAGACGTGTGAAATTTCTCACCAGCACAGAGCGACTAAGATGAAAACAAATGGTTGCGAAGGATTAAACCTAGAGCTGCCTCCCTGCTCCTTAGGACCCACACAGTGACTATGAAGAAAGGAAAGTAGTAAGTAGTAAGTCAGTCAGTTTGTTAATCTTTATTCCACCACTTCCACTGCTCAGAACAAAATCGGCAGAATCTCAAAAATGCCAGTCATTTAAAATACTGCTGTTTAAAATGAGGTCATTACGTAATATTGGGACAAGTGTGGGATTGCTGTACAATGAACTGGTATTTGTCTCGGGTGCGGTCGGGTGTTTGATTACCCTATAAAGTGAAAGTCATTTATGAACTCCAAGAGTTCATCAGGGTTAGATGGAGTGAAAGCCATAAGAGGGCTGAATGAATCTATAGGGTATGAGAGCTCTCCATTTTCTGCACACTGACTGCTGGAATGTGTTTGGATTAGCATTGGTGAAAATATATAGTGTTACTTCCTGTTTTCCTGAGAAACCATATGTAGGACATTAAAGGATTTTAGAGGAACAAACACAACAGAGAAGATTTAATCCCACATTGCCCTCAAGTTTTAAGTGAATGACTGATTAGTTCTCATTAAAACAAGAAATACCCAATATGGACCGATTACACCATAATCAAATACAGTGTTCCCTCGCCATTTCATGGTTCCTTTATCGCAGTCTCGCGGATTTTCAAAAAATATTAATGTAAAATATTTATGGCAGTATTTTTGCTGTTTCCTGGGGTTTTGCGGTACTCCTTTTAAAGTATTTTTGCACATGCATAGTACGTATTATACAGTGTAAATAACCACCTAAAATATTTATTCATTTTGGGTTAATTACTAAATTGATATTTAAGTTATCTGTATTTAATATTGACGTAAATACTTTCTTATTTTGGCTAACTTTTAGGTAAAGGCGGAGTCTTATTTTGAAAGGGTCGTTCGGCAGTGGCCATCTTTGTTAGCAAGCTTCTCAGTAAGCTAATTCATTATCATTCTAG
>JAVSBU010000002.1:4427067-4442250 GCA_033118015.1 Loricariichthys derbyi
GTCCCTCCTCTGGACATGTCCAAACCATCTCAGTCTGTCCTCTCTAACTTTATCTCCTAGTTGTTTAACCTGTGTTGGACCTCTGATGATCTCATTCCTAACTTTATCCATCCTTCTCACTCCCAAGGAGAACCTCAACATCTTTCTCCTGTCTTTGTCAGTTCCACTGTCTCCAAACTATACAGCACAGCTGGTCTCACCACAGTCTTGTAAACTTTTCCTTTGACCTTTGCTGTCAACCTTCTGTACAAAAATGACCTGCGTAATCCAAAAATGGACTGGTGGAACCAGAGCCTGGGTTCGAGCCCCTGAGAGGATAAAAGTGTGAACAGTTTCAAGTCGATTCAGATCTGAGACCTTATAAAAACAATGGATCACCTCTAAGATTAGATTAGATGCTAGATTAAAAAGTATATTTTGCGTAAGAATGCAATTCTGCGAGACGAGTGAGTGAGTGAAACTTGCAAATGATACTCAATTAGGACGTTTTTGGAAACCCTCACCCCCTTCACAGCTGCAGTTCCTTCATAATGTCGTTAATAAAATCTCTCTGTGTGAGTGTGACTCGACTCTGAATACGTAACCTTTAGTATGGAAAGCCGTTCTTGGAATCGCGCATGAATTTAATTTCACTTTACTCAAAACGTCAAATGTTTTTTTAATATTTTGCTATAAATTAGGCACAACATAAAGAGAAGAAATTCGGATCGTACGGGTGCTGCTGTGGTTGAGAATGAGGATAAAAAGATGCTTCACAGTCTTGTGAAGTGATGCTTTCTAAACTAAAGCTTGGTTAAACAGAAATCGATGGCTTGCACTTGCATTTTAAAAAGGTGCAAAACAAAAACGGTCCCTGTGTAATGCACTTTGTGGGTCGTTTTGGGTCACAGCGGCACCACTTCCTTCACCGAGGCCATGGCCGAGTGGATTCGCACGTGCAGTCTGTTCTCAAAGTCGTATCCTGTACAGTTCTCCTGCAAGCACAAAAAAAGTTTTACCGTGCTATACACCATCTAGAACGTCATCAGAAAGTGAAGTTACAAGTCCACAGCTCATGTAAGTATTGTTTTGGACCCCTTTTGCCTTCAGAACTGCCTTAATTCATTGTAAGATTCCACAATGTGCTGGAAACATTCCTCAGAGACTTAGTTGTTACAGATTTTTCGGCTGCACCTCCATGATGAGAATCTCCCAGTCCACCATGATCCAAACGTGCTCTGTTGGACTGAGATCTGGTGACTGTGGAGGCTGTTTGAGTTACAGTGACACTCATTGTCATGTTGAAGAAACCAGACTGAGATGATTTGAGCTTTTGGACCTGGTGTGTTATCCTGCTGTAAGGAGCCATCAGAAGATGGTATGCTGGGCTCATAAAGGGGTGCACATGGTCTGAAACAGTACTCAGGGAGACTGTGGGGTTTAAATGATGCTTAGTCCTTATTTGCCAAATTTGGTGAGTCCGTATGAATTATAGACCAAATTTAGACCAATGTAAACAATTTTGCATCATGAAATCTAGGATTCGTTATGAGGAATGTAGGATTCCTGCCCATGGTTGGTGTGTGTTTTGTGTGTGAACATTACCTTTGCCTGCAGCAGTAATGACCTCCCTTTACTCAGAGTCTACAAGGAAACAAAACATATGTGGATAAGTTATTGTAAAATAATAATTACAGCCCTTCTAGTGTTTAATATGCAAACGGATTCGTTATTAAGCCCTCGATATCACATTCTAATCCAAATAGCTTGAAACGTTTCACTAGAGTAAGCATGTTAATTAAAATACTGCATTATATTTTTTTATTTAACAAGAAAGAACAATGTGCACATTATGCAATCTCGTGATGCCGTGGAGGACTGGCAGCGAACAAGCTGGGTTTTCAGTGCCTAATAGACGCGACGGATCGTAGTTGATGCAGGTTAATCAGCAATGCCTGCTTGCGGCCCTATATATGATTTGGCTGGAGCGGTGTTGGTTGCGGTACCATTGCTGGGTTTTTCAGGTGCCCGGTTAAACTTGGCTAAAGTTCATGAGCCCACCATCAGGAGAACACTGAACAACATACCTCAGGTTTAGCCAGTAAGACACATCCTAGCTCATAGTAGGAGTACGGCTGTACATAAGAGTTGTTCAGGCGTCCCAGTTCATCCCGGGCTGCGATCTGGTATGACTGTATGAGGCAACAAGAGACAACAGACACGACAAATCTGAAAAAAACATTGATCAGACTCTGTGTGCCTGATCATTATTATCATCTACCTATAAAGGTGCTCAGCCGAGACGTCTAAATATTTGGGGATGATCAGAGATATTGATGGGTGGATGCTAGATGGACTTTGATATCAAGTCCTTCACCTCAAGTGGCCAGATGTGATCACCAATGAAGATATCCGAAAAGGAGCGCAACAACCACAGAATGGAAGAGCATCGCTTCCTGAGGCATGCTTTTCATGGAAGGCCATCCCAGGGCTTAGTGGTGTCTGATCTGGCTAATAAAGGTCTTCAGGACCATCCTTTTGGCAAGTTATCTGGCATATGTCCTGCAAGCGGACATGTGCTAGGGATGAGATGTCAGGAGTTGCCATTGAAGTGATGACTGGCCTCCAAGGACTCGAACCCAAGACACAGAGATGGTGGGCTTTTTTACTTTACATAAAAAATGTAACAATTTTTTTATCCCGCTTTTTGTTGGTGAGATCTACGAGTGGAAATCTGGAGTGTATCCTGGAGATCCTGGAGGGGGCAGGCGTAAACGTGGGGTCACCATTGCAGCACCAGGGGACATGAGGGGCCAGTTTTGTTTGTACAACATCTGATTGGCTAGCAGATTGCTGGGGTGCCACCTGAGGGCCCAAACTTGGATAGTGCAGAATTAAATAATGTAGTGATCTTATAGTAATTGAAGATGTTTTATATTGGTGGCTTTTGACTTTTCTGCAGTAAAGTTCATATTTAAGGTTTCCCATTTATACTTATAAAGTTTCTACTTTATAATCAGATATACGCAAACTCTTACATACTTAATCTCACCCAGAGGAGGATGAGTTCCCCATTTGAGCGTGATGAATGGTCCTGCTCTGTTCTGTATGTCTCTGGATGTTCTTTCTTATCTTGGTCACCTGTGGCTGCTCATTTGGGCTCTAGACTCTTTGTTAAAGCTCTATATACTTTAGATCAACTTGATTTAGACAGATGTTCAGACAGTGAGTTATACAAACCTGAACCGCATCTTTAATGTTTCCCAAACATTTCTGAATAGCACCAAGAAGCAGATGTTTTAAACCCTGGCAAGATGGATCATCCAGACCCTGCAGCACTGAGAACGAAGGAACATAAGAAGTAAGAGCCAGGGAGTTCATCACAAAACACATCAGTCCTTCACTTATTTGTCTCTTTCTCAGTTCTTGTAACTACGCCTTTAAGGACCTCATGGGCTGTGTTCCAATTCTGTTTTTAACCTGCCCTCATCCGCTTCCTCTCTCATTTCTACAGATCTATTATAAGATCTGTGCCACAGGCTTGTCAGATCAACGCTGAGGATTCAATGAGGATCAAAGCCAGGTTTCATAAAGCAAAATAAATAGATTTGCGAGCATCGTAGAGCAGGTCTGAGTAGCAGCATGAAGCATTGCAACGAGTGTGCTCATTTAATGCATGGTAACTTGCTTGTTTTTATTTCAGTACAATGTGAGCCATAAGAGTGAAACCACAAATGAAAACTCATTTGCATTTCCTCTATTTCAAAACATTTTGGTAATGGCTATGCTCAACAAAAACACACCAAAGACCAAAGAAGATCCAGAAGTGCTGACTAACATGGACCTTCCTCTACAATCACCTGACCTAAATCCCATCCAGCATTTACAGGGAAAGACCAAGAAAGCTTCAGTAACTTCATAATATGCTCTTTGGAATGCAGGAGAATGTATTGCTGGTGTTCCCAGGCGCTTCTCAGAGTAAGTGCTGGGTCAGTTGGTGTCTACAAGTTTTTAGGACTTACAGCAGCTCAGGATTTGCTGTTTTTAGATTGTTTGTTCATCTTCTATTCAAACAGATATGACTTTTATTAGAGTGTTAAAGAAATCCTTTAGCTGTAAAAATGTGAATTCCAGAGCAGATTATTCCTTTATGTTTCTCCGTGTTTCCCTCACCTTGGCTCATGAGCTGCAGTTTGGAGGACGAGCAGTTTGGGAGAGCCTTCCACAGGTACAGCACCTCCACAACTCCCAGAATGCAAAGCTCCTGAGAGGCACAAACCTTCCTCAGTCGCTCAGCCTGTGAAGTCAGACCAAGTAAGGCAGTTAGAGGAGGTAAAAGGGGTGAGAGCTAGTGGAGGAACATTAAAATCACCCACTCCAATGTTTGGGTCGGTGTTAAGATTGTGTGTTGGGATACATTCCTCCCATAATGGGTGTTAAAAATTTCTAAGACTTTTCCCAACGTAGCTCATCTATAAATTCAGATCAGACAGGATAAGATTCATAACCCAACACTCTGTCACCAATTGGTGAATGTAACGATTTGTCCCTTGTTAAAGTGGTTCTGGTTTCCTCCTCACGGTTCTCCCACTTCCAACACATCAACTACAAGAACAGACTGTTGGCTTACCATCTAATTTATCCCAGAGCTAAAAGACGCTGCTGTAACCACATAATCAATCATAATCAGATGTCCATCATTGGATTACTGTATACGTTCTTTAGCCATCTAATGCAATTGCAATTTTTGAACACCAGAGGGTGCAATTATACATCATGCTTATAGCTGCATACTTCGTTCGTAACAAACTTACCCTCCGATATGCAAACTGCTCGATCTGATTGTTCTTGCGCTTGAAGAGCTTTGGAACGTCTCTGAAAACGGCGTTGGCTCCCTCCAAATCACCGGATGCACCCTGGCATACTTATTGTGTATAAAACATTAAAAAAAATAGATGATGAACTACATATGCTTATACAGACTGCATGTCGGAGCAGGGAGGAGGATGGAACCTACTTCCAGTCAGGTAAGCGTAGTAGCACTGTGACCATCTGGATTCATTCTTCAGCCTTTCAAAGGCCTTAAAGGCATCTTCAAAGTTCATCTCGATCATGCTGCACCAGCCTGAGTGAAACAAAAGCTTACGGTTTGCACAAACCCTGTTTGGCTTAGTGAATCCACACGTAAAGAAGAATCGTACCGATCTCATAGAGACACACATGCTGGATCTCTCTTTGGTCTGAAGCAAACTCCAGAGCATCATGGAAGGAGGCCAATGCGCTATTGATCTGGCACTGTGAGGGGGAAAAAGAAACATTATTTAGTATTTTTAAAGAACACGTACAGCCAGAAAGTGGATGGGAGTTCCATGTATGGCAATCAGCCAAAGCTTTATAACCACCTTCTCTGTAACGCGCTTTAGCTCGGTGTTATACATCAAATTAACACCAAGGGTTTCATCATGGTGTCATCACCTCCCCAGGTAAATGGTGCCCAGACCATAAATGTCCAAATGACCATACCACCTTCTTTTATTGTTCTAAGGACCAGTTCTGACATTTGCATGCCCACCGTAGGTGCTTTTGATGGTGTACATTGTGAGCACTCTGACCAGACTGTGAGTAGGTAGCCCCAGATTGCTGACACATTCCTTCTATAACCATTATAAACATTACTGGAACTTGTAGCACAGGAGCTCTTAAGTTCATTTAGATCAGACAGGACCAGGTTTGGTATTTTGCTGCAGCTGGTAGAGCAGCTCACAAGCCTTCTTGTTTAGGAGATGCTCTGGATATAATGGCCTGTCCTTTGTTTGAGAGGATCAGGTCTTGTATCACATGTATTGTTGTCCTGTAATGTTTAACACTCAGCTACCTCATTGCATATTGACATTTATTACTGTTGTTCAGGTTTCAGGTACCCACCTCTAACCTCTGCACGCGGCCTCTAAAGAAGATGAACAGAGACGAGTTGGGGTAGATCACTGCTTTCTTCTGAAGGATGGCCTTGGCTTCGAGAAGTCCACCCTGGCAATCAGAGCCATCCAGAGCGAAGAAGGGTTGCACCACCGTATGATACCATAGGAGCGCCAGCCTGGAAGATGGCATAGGGAGATTAGCGGGGGTGCTACGGGAATGGCGTAGGGGTACAGGGATAATATGGGTGTAGTATTAGGGTTCTGGGCATTTTGGGGTACATTTGAGGGATGCAGAGGAACAGTACAGTTGCAGTGTTGGCATACTCTTGGATGGTGCTGGGATAAACAGGATAATATGGGTACATGATTGAGGCCTGTGGGGGTACAGAATAAGGGTACATGTGGGGGTTATGGGTATGGTGTTGGGGCTTGTGTGGACATTATAGGTTCAGTTTTGGGGCTTGTGGAGTTAGTATGGGTGCAGTGCTAGATTACATGGGCACATAATAGGTGCAACGTTCAGGGTTGAAATGGGGATGGTACACTGTAGGAGTTCCACTAGGCGTTATGGGTGTGCTGTTGAGGTATGTGTACACATTATGATCTGCACTGAGTTATTTCCAGTTCAATGACTTTGGCCTCCAGTTTAGGGTTCAATATGATATTTTTCAAACAAATCTTACGTAGCCAGTGGTGCCTTCATATCTCTACTCTCTCCGGCGTAGGCGAGCGACTCCAGGCCTTGGTGCCGGTCTCCAGGGAATCCCAGCAAGTTGACTATCTTTAGAAGGTGAGGAGGAACCATGGAGATGCAGAGGTGGAAAAGGCCATAGCCAAAACTGACGGAGCCCTTGAGGCGCTCCACGGCCTCCTCCATCAGCCGGCCGTTGCTCTCGGCCTCGGGTGTGTTGTGGTTGGTCTGATCGGAGGAACGCTGGCGATACGCCTCCTGAAGCTGACTGATGTCGCTGTAGCATTTGTTGTACATCTTCCAAGCCTTGCGGAGGATCCAGCCTCCTTTAATGTATGCTGTGAGGTACGGACCAGGAGGAGAAAATAAAAGTTTGTGAACCCTTTGGGATTGTCCGTATGTAGCTTGCTCTTAACAGAGATTTTGAGATATGAGCCCTATCCCTAGTGGATTAGTTTAGTCATTTTAGATATAGAGCAACTGACTTAAAGAACTTAAGTACATACAGGTATGCGCTGATTAACGATTGCATATATAATAATTATAAAGAATAAGCTAAAGCTGTAACAATTAATTGGATGGTATGATGGTACTCCTATTTAAAAAGAAGCCAAAAATGCTTTGATAGACAGAGTTACAAACAACACAGAAGGTCAGTCAGATGATACAGAAACTTAATAGGTGAATGTGAACCAGTTTATATATTTATAGGTTACAGAAAATATACAGGTAGTGGGGGGACAAACAAAAGACTTACAGTAGGACAGTCACACACACATACAAACACAATTTACAGCTTGATACAAACAAGTCGAGGAAAGTCATACACACACGGGGAACTTACACAAAAAAGTCTCTAAACACATCAACCAAGTTAGAACAGTCTATAGTTCAGAAACATTCATAAAAGATCCTGCTTTTAAACTCCCACCTCTGCTCGTGGTCACAACGTTGGGAGTAAATAGACAGATTTTTATTTCCTATTATAATTTATTATCATTTTTAAGACCACAATTGTTAAAGTGAACCCATGTTGCTCGGCGTTAAACAGCGCTTACCTGTATTGTATCTATACCTGTATATTCCTTTGAATTTGACCCTTTTAATTTAGCTGATACTATTTGGTTTTTTTATATTTTCTTTATTCTGCATGGCTCTCAGAGTGATGTGAGAATCAGTGATTATGTTTAAGCCTCCATTTGTCTTCGGGATTGTCTCTGACTTTTAATCATGTCCCAGAAAATCCACACTTATCATCAGCGGTCAAAAAGGAGAGGCATAAAATGTAAAAATCATAGAGACGTGCATCCGGAGGGGATTAGATTATCAGAGGGTCACAGAGTTTGCTGAAACATATGATGTAATTCTGCCTGTAATTTTCTCAGGGGAAGAGGGAGAAAATCACAGACATGGACAGAAATCTGATCCGATCTGGACAGAAATAAAATCATAGAGCAGCTACAGTAAAATAGGGAAATATTCCAGGACTGTATTTCCAGATAGGGCTTATTACAAATACCTTGAGTTACCATAACAGCTGAGTTACGGTTATTTAATTAGAGATTGATTAATTAATGCAGACATCTGGTTCATTCCAAATGTTTCACACCTTTATCTTGTAACCGTATGCAGACGCTAGAGGATGTGACATCATACCTGAGAGTTCCTGCTTGATGAATGAGAGCACAGCGAGATAAACCTGGCAGTCTGCCACGATGATCTGCCTTTGGAGCCGATCCACGACTGCCATCCCCGACCTCTGAGAGTCCATCTGGAAAAGAAGGAATTACGACGGATCTGGCAACCCACGTGACTGCATTAGGTACGATTTAGATGACAGATAATTTCAATATAAATCACAAATGCTATCAAATCCTCTCGAATTTATATAAACCTCGTATTGTGTCAGTTAAAGGGGTTCCTTATTTGGAAATGGACAACATTTAACAACAGTGTTTTAACCCCTTAAAATATCCCTCTTTTAAACCTTATTTTTACCTACCACATTTACTTCCTGCCTTTTCTGGTCAAGGTTCCGAAAATGTCCCTGAAAAACACAGGGGTCAGACGTGATCCCCGACCGGCCTCCCTTCCTTCAGACAGAAGGAAAGGAGGCCAGATGGGGGGATCATCCCCTGGCACTAAAACAGCAACCTCTACTCATCTCTAGAAGGACTGGAATCTAGAATTACATCTGCATCCTGTATTCTATCCCAAGCACCCACAATCCTAACCTGGAATGGCAGGGTTAAAATGTTAAGCAAAATTAAACATGACACGCTCCCTGTGTGCGAGTACAGGCTCTGGTTCCCCATAACCTTGTCCACGAAAAGTGGGAATAAAACTGGGAGAAAAAAACGAAGCTTATTATGTTTTCCCACACTTACGCTCTTCTTGATCTTATTGCGGATGGTCTCGATGACGCCCACGTTGTCGCTCTCGCACAGCTTCTCTGTGGTTCGCAGGTCATCGCAGGCCATCTGCATCTTCTCCTCTTCGAATGTCATCATGGCATTCTACACACACACACACACACACACACACACACACACACACACACACACACACACACACACACACACATTTACAGACATGCACATTCCACAGACGTTACAGAAAATCATGAAGATCAGACTCCATGCATGACTGCACATTACATTCAATTTCTTATGGCTTATTCTCCACTAGATAAGGGTTAAAATAATCTAGATTTAGGTGAAAGCTTCAGGCTTTCCCCCCTATTTTATCACAGCTGAATACACAGAATAAAGAGATGAGTTAAAGCAGACATGCAGGAGCAGGTATATTTTATTTATGAGCAACAAAAACAGAGGTTCAGACCAAACACTCACCAGGAAGGACACAAAACTGGCTCCGAAGCTCATCAATGGACTTTGGGTCCTACAAAAAGGGTTGGAAATTTTTAATTGCTACACACACAGAGGTCACTTTATTAGAGATGCCCCTTTTCAGTTTTTCAATGGGAAAAATTGAGCAATCTGAGGGACTCTGAACAAGACACGGTGATCTGTGCTAGACCACCCAGGGTCAGTATTTCAACCCTAGATCTTAATTTTATTAAAGTGGATGGAGTGGCATGGAGCTATTTTGTTTTTGTTTCATAGGAAGTTGTAGTTTTGTTTAAAATACAATGTTTAAATTAAATTCCAGTGAAGTTTGGAACTTGTATATGTGTCACGTGGAGGAAAATAGTTGCATAAAAAGTTTAAGAACCACTACAAAATGGAACAGGCAGTTCAAATCCATCTTATTTGCACCAACTGCAAGCAGATGCCCTGTTCACATGGATCAGTGTTCCTGCAGAACAATTTCAACACCTAGTGGGATCTATACAATGATGAACTGATATTCCACGATGGTTATGAAAGCCGAAGGAGGTCCAAAGCACTAGTAGATGGCTGTCTTTAAATCATTTCTTACTCATGTTTTCCCACTTAGAGCTAAGCACAGATGGTTTATAATGAGAACAAACCACTGGCAATGTTCACAGCAGATGTTTAGTGGCTGTGTGCTACATGATTAATTATTCATCTTTAAATATTATTATTCTGTAAGAAACAGATCTCTTCATATCACCATTCCACCAGGACTAGTGTGAATATCCAGAGTGTATTCCAGGCTCTAATGTGAATGTAGATGTTCCACATTCAGCATGGCCAGTCAGTCAAGTCACTGCCCCGATCAACTGGAGGTATTGAAAGTGGAAATATC
Source organism: Loricariichthys derbyi (assembly GCA_033118015.1). Taxonomy (NCBI): domain Eukaryota; kingdom Metazoa; phylum Chordata; class Actinopteri; order Siluriformes; family Loricariidae; genus Loricariichthys; species Loricariichthys derbyi. Next base: position 4,437,388 of record JAVSBU010000002.1, read on the forward strand.
AAGAGCATGGGATTTCCACAAAAAACATCTGTCCTCGGTCACATCCCTCACTGCTCCTGTTCCAAACCGCTTCACAACTGCTCATTAGAAGATTTTTAGATCAGGAGCCAATGCTGCACTGCCACATGCAAGCCTAGGTCAACTTTTCCAATGCCAAGTGTTGGCTCGAGTGGTATAAAAAAAACCCACTGTGGACTCTGGAGCAGTGTCAGGTTTTGTTTCTATTCCGTTCCTTTAATATTAAATTTTCTTATACGAGTGAGATGATGTGCTTTATTTTTTTAAACAACTTTCAAGTTTCAAGTTTCAAGCTGTTAATGTTTTCTTTCCAGTCCAGGCAACCTCATAATGGACCAAAGTTTTATATCAGGGATTTGTCAGGATGCTTATTGGACTCGCAAGTTGCAAAATGCCTTAAGAACGGTATACCTCAATGAGAGTTTTTCCTACACTTGTCAGAACTGAGTTTCTGTTCTAATAATAAAATGTATCTAACAACATAGTATTAAGGACTGATATGTTATTGGGGATTTAAAGTGTGTGGACAGAAATCAATGCAATTTAAGATCTACACCTGGGTGTCTGACTACCAGAGCACTGCTGAGCTAAAAACAGGAAGAAAGAAAAACACCGATACGGCTGATCTGGACAAATGAAATTGCAGAATAATTCCTATAAAAAAGAAAATGACTCCATCTAAAACAAGACTTTAAAAGACTTTAAATCAGACTTTACATTGACCCTGCATTACTGCTTTATCTAATAACAAATAATATCAAGTCATAAAGGAAGTAAATCCCAGCCGCCACATTCCAAAATCTAGTGGAAACCCTCCTAACACCCTTCATGTATGATTTGGCATGGCATAGTTATTTGAGAGATATTCCTTTAAAACAGTTATTCTATAACATCCATGGCCTGTGATGAATCAGCCATACTAAAGCAGGACTGTCATGGGCCTACCTGTATCTCCTGAAGAGCTCGTCACTTTCCTTGAAGCCGTTGTTGAGGAGCATAGTGATGCCCTGCAGTGCCAGTTCTGCATCATCCAGATCCTCCACCTGCTGCTGCTGCTGCTGATGCTGCTCACGGCCCGCCATTGCGCATGCGCTGACTCCAAAGCACGATTAACATGAAGATTCAGCCAAACGAAAAGGCTGAAAACCTTAAATCCTCCTGAAATACGTTACAATACAATATAAAATGCGTCTTTTACAATCAGACGGCCTGTGAAAGCCTTAGGACGGATAATTTAACCAGGATTTGACTCGCATTTCATGAAAAACGCGAAATCCGGAGGCCAAGCATCCTGTAAATAATCTCAGTAACACACGGTGAACTATTAGTAGATTCGTTAAAAGCGTAGCACCTGCTGTTTAGCATCCTATTAATTAGAGACGACAGATAAACCAGGGACCAATAAAGACAATGAAACATATCCTCCTCACTCAATTGAACCGCATTCTCCCGAAGAGCGGCCGTCAAAGCGGACAGCATCCAGGTTGCCAGATTAACCACAAAACCCCTCAAGTCTCAAGCAACGTTTACGACTCTCACTCATTACATGATAAATAACTACATGACGATTATAATTAACATTACAAAAAACCACAACAATTTTTATTCATTCCAAATACAAGAATTTTAGCATTTTACATATACTCTAAGTTAACTTAAATGTGTTATTCACTCCCAACATGGCAACCTTTCCTGATCATCATCACTGCATGAAACGACCTTCTGACACAGCAACCCAGGTTGCCAGGTCGCTATAAAACACAAACAAATATTATACGATGTTATAGAAATGTAAGGTTTTTTAAATAACTAGATATTTTTATTTTATAGTAATAATACAAACTAAAATATTTCGAAGCAGACTACATGTATATCTATATCTGCATTTCCTGAAGGAACTAAAAACAGGTTGGGTTTGTGTCCTAATACTTTTGGACAGGAGTGGGGCCGTGTCCCAGCACTTTTGGCCCTGGGTGGTTGGTGGGGTATTATTTTGGCCACTTGCAGGGGTGGACACTTTTGGACAATTTTGGTAGGGGGTGGTCTGGGTGACTTGTGTCCTCACACTTTTGGCCGTGTGCGGGACCATGTCCATTCTGTCAATTTAAATTTGAATCTTAAAATTCCATCAAGGCATTTCTATGGACGGTTTTTAATTTTTAAACTTAAATCTATTAAAACAATAAATTGGACTGACTCCAAAATAACTAGCCCACCACACAACCCGGTTATCTACACAATGGTGTTTAATAGCTTGTATAGTTTGTATATTTATTGCTTCGGGCTCTATTAACACATCGATTATTAGCCCCCTACATCTTAAGAACCCTTTCTATGAGGTTGAATCTGCATTAGGTTATGGAAAGGAGGGCTTGGCTTCTAGTGCAGGGTGCTATACTCACATTGGGACACTTTAGAGACACCAGTTGACCTAATGCATATCACTGCATTGTGGGGGGAAGCAAGAGTTTCCAGAGAAAACCCACACTAACACAAGAAAGACATGCAAACCCATGCAAGCAAAGGCTGGACCGAGACTCTGGAGCTGTGAGCTGACAGCACTAAGCACTTACACTGAATGCTATTCAAATACATAAGAAGATTAAAGAAAAACAACTCAGTAATTTGATTTCATGACATTTTTGTTAATTCCTAAAAACTTAAAACTTCTCTGAAGCCATAAAAAGTCCCAGCAGAGTTTTCCACTGCTGTAGGCATTCTTGTTTTTACTCACTGGAATGTGTTATATTGGCATTTTTTCTGTTTGACTCTGTTTGCTTTTGTGACAAAAGTTCAGCAGGGTGACTATGCGAGGTTAAATTCTGTCCTAAAGTAACCTAATCCAGCCCACATTCAGCTTTTGGTTATCTCAAAATGCTGACTTGTTTAACTTCATATCTGCCTAACCAAGGTCTCTGGGTATCTCACAGGTGACACATCTGGAATTAAAACATTTAAACTGAGCAACAAGAACGAGATTTTTATCTTCCCCCATTTAACAAATGGCTTTTTTCTAACAAAGATATAAAACCCTGTTTGCTATCGTTTAATTTAATAAGTGAAATGGTGTTACTCTCCAAGAGGAAGAATTTGAATTTGAAGATTCTATTGCTCAGAGGTTGTTCTTTGATCTCTCTTTGACTTATTGGTGATTCTCGCTACATTTCATCTAAAGATCAACTTTGTAAAAGAAGTTTCTCCCAAAATTGATTGGGAGAAATAACATTTAGACCAAAATGTGCCATGAGATACTTCTGGGGGTAAAGGAGTGAAAACTGAGAATTTGAGAACTTTTTCATGTCTCTCATTTAATCAAGACTCCACTTTTTAAAGAATTCACAGGACTTGCATAAAAATCAATGCAACAAAAAGCTAGCAAAAACAGTTCAAGGACTAAAGCTTTCTAACCCTTATTAAACATGTTCGGTTCCATCAAAACAAACAAATGTTCAGTTTTATCTTTTATTTTTAAACATTTTATTTCTTAAACAGAAATAATTTTGCATAGTAAAAATCAGCCTTACAGAAAGAGGAGATCATTTGATTAGTCACTGCAAAATCATTGGTTTATACAAATAAAATGGGAATTCATATATTTGTTAGCTGTACAGATATTAGGCTAAAAAATGGCCCAGATCAAACAATAATTCACAGCATCAAAACTGAAGGCTCTTAAACTTTGGATAAGAAATGGTTGAGATTTAGAGGCTCCTGCAGTAAAGTGTTATTTTGGCAAATCTGAGCTACAGCTCAAGAAGAGACACGTTCAGTTACTGAGGTTTTTATCTCAGGAAATACTTTTGAGCAGCAACAGAATTATTCTAAAGTCTAATTTGTCTTTTGATTTCATTGGTTTATAGGAGAAGCTACAACGGTATTAAAGAGATCTCTTTTTTAAATATTCTGTCCTCTGTGGTATGTTAATAACATAATTTGGCTTCAGATTAACTCAATCTTAAATCAGTTCTTAGGATTAATTGTATATCCTGTAAATATCCCTGGATAATTTTCACTAATAGTGACAGAGGGTTTTCAGCAGCTTTGAGTAAAAGCCAATGTTCCTTTTCCTCTTCATAAATTCCTTTTGACCCTTGAATATACATTTATAGTTGCTGCCAAATGTGAACATTTCTGTTTTGACCCTGATCAGGGTCTGAGGATTTCTGGAGTCTTTCCCCCAAATCATTAAGGATGTCTAAGTGCTACCCGGATGGGGCGCCGGTCCATTACAGGGCCATGTAACTGTCCAGTCTGGAGTTCAAACCCAGGTCCTCAGGAAGTGCTATTTCCAGCAAATGTCTGATATTTAACAGCAGATGGAATAAAATACAATGAGGATAAAATTCAGAATTATTTTTTTCCAAAATGTAAAGGTTGCTAATATACATTCTGACCACTGCGTGGCGCCGTAGCCTATCAAAGGTTCATAAGGGTTCAGGTTCCTAAGTTTAAAGGTCCTTGAGGTTTTTGCTTATGGAAATGTAAAAATACTCTGCTTTAGTTAAAACTCACACCAGATCCTTTTTTCTTTTCTTTTTTTGGGTAAAACTCATCCCTAGACATCACACTGTATCTTCTTTTTTGGGCTTTTCCCTTTTCAGGGGTCTCCACAGCGAGTCATCCTCCATCATCTCACTCTGTCCTCAGCATCCTCACACCAACTACTTCCATATCCTCTCTAACTCCATCCATATATCTCCTCTTTGGTCTTCCTCTTCATCTTTTCCTGGTAAGTGCATTTCTAACATCCTTCTACCAATATATCTACTGTCCCTCCTCTGGACATGTGCAAGCCATCTCAGTCTGTCCTCTCTAACTTTATATCCTAGTTGTTTAACCTGTGCT
>JAVSBU010000002.1:4442350-4453816 GCA_033118015.1 Loricariichthys derbyi
AACCTGGTGGTGCAGTTCTGTTTGACCTCATTCTCTCAGCACATAATGTTGCTAAACCGAGACCTGACCTAGAATTGCAGCAGATCATCTTTTTTGGCCACACAGTGTATGTCAAACTAAAACATTCCTAAATTATTTACATACAGTAGCATCTAAAGAAAGCTACAGCGCTGTTTTTTATGGTGAACACACATTTGAACTACATTTCATGTCCTATTATGGAACTGCTTATAGTAATTGGACAGTATTAGACATATTTCTTCAAAAACACAAAGAAATGCATACATGTGAATGTTTCAATTATTATATCAGAAAAAAATGTGCTGTTCCCTAAATAATTCCCTTCATTAGTATTTAAAACGTTACTAATATCCATAGTCCTGTACATAAACGTGTGTGAGTAGCACAGGTGAGTAATAACGAAGATATAGTTTGTTATTCTCATTTAGTTACTTAGGCTAAAAACATTCCTGTGTCTTTAAACAGTGTTTCCACGTTAGTATTTAAATAGCTCGCGTCTGCTTGCTGTGTTCTGATTGGTCCTTGTCGATTTGGCGGGGCGGAAAAAAAGAACGTTGGCATAGGGCAACTCGCAACATGATTGGCTGTCGTGCGTGGTTACGTTTACTTATAAAAAGCGTCTAAAAATAGAAACGTTCTCATTCCTCTCCAGACTGTTGTTGGGTGAGTGAGAACGTACAGACCGTAACAAGAGCTTACTATCACCCAGAAATAAGAATATAAACAATATCACATCTTTAACGATGCGACTCTCGGATTCTGGCGTGTTTTTATCACTGTAATGTGTGAGGGTTGTGAAAACGACCAGATACGAGGAATAAACTAGCTGTTTAGACGAGTTCTATCACAACTCCGCTGCCTTTGGGAGTAATTCGGCGCGATTACAGCTTGGAGACTGAACGATGTTTCGATGAGAATCGCTATCGAAGCGGATCGAGTCTGAACTGAACTTTTATCACTTGGATTTTTTTGACGATTTCGTAAATCGATCTAACGATGGAGTACAAAGTGGAGGCGCACCGGATCATGAGCATCTCTCTGGGCAAGATCTACAATTCCCGGGTGCAGCGCGGAGGCATCAAGCTCCACAAGAACCTGCTGGTGTCTCTAGTGCTCCGAAGCGCCAGACAGGTTTATCTGAGTGACTATTACAGCGGAGTCTGTCTCAATTCACAACAAGGAGAACCCAGGGAGTGGGACGTAATGGAGGCCGAGCAGGCTAAGGAATCTCTCCAGACTCCCACGGACCCTGCGCGGCCGGAGGTGACGGAGGATCCCCTGACTGAGCAGGTCGAACCTGTGTCCGAGGAGCGCCAGTCTCCTGATTCACCGGATCCTGCTGATGGTTCTGTGACGGGATCTGCTCTGGTTAACACGGACACCACTGAGCCGAAACCCAGCACGGATTCAGTACCGGAGGAAAGCGCGCAGAAACCGAGCGCGTGCTCGAGCAGGAAGCGAAGCGCTGAGAAATCCCCAGCGGCCAACGAGTGTCCTAAACGGACTAAAGTAGCTTCAAGCGCGGCGAGCCCCGAACCGGAGGGCGAGGAGATGGACACCGGCAACGTCTCGAACCTGATCACGATTTTCGGTTCCAGTTTTACAGGACTTTTAAGCAAAGAGGGAACGAAGGAGGAACCACAGGAGGAATCGGACGAGTCGGGCCAGATCTGCTGCGACCAAATGCTCAAGAACCTGAACCCATGGAGCACCGCTATAGTCGCATTTTAACGTTTTAAAGTCTGAAATGTGTGTTAAGCCTCCCACGTGTTGGTTTCTGGTGAATTTTATGACCCGGTTTACCCTAAAGCACGTGGTCGCGGGACTTTCCCCATCGAGTGGAGTAGTTTTTCCTGTTGGCTTGTATTCGGCGACGGTTCAATCACAAACGGCGCCTGATGTAGTGCACTACTACTTGTGCCCTATGCTTTACCATGTAGTGCGGTGGTGTAGGGAGGGAGCCGCTGTTTGGAGCACAGCCCTCGTCGTAAACTGAGGAATATTGGTGCTACTACGCAACTCCCACGTCAAAGGAAGTTACGAAGCTGAACTTTTTCCACAATAGCCCGTCGAGTCTGAGCAATCAGGATGATGGACACTGGTTGTTGTGCTTAATGTACAAATTACATATTAAGTTGACATAAAAGCTGCCTGAAAGAAACCAAGAGGCCACAGCTTTTCCTCTAGATGTCTTTGTTTTATAAAGACTTGTACATTTGTAACATTGTTGTTGTACATAGTGTTTCCAGTGTTGCATTATGAATCTATGTATTTTGGTATTTACGATCAAGACCATTATGTTGATGGTCACGTATTAAAAATGTGAAAGATCCATCTTGTTGTTTTTTTATTTAAACAGTGTTTTTGAGAGAAGCATAGCTCAGTTTTTTTATCTCTATACTTGCATTCATAACTCTGCAATCACTAGTGAGTACTAATCTGTAACCTTCCATTAGACCAATCTGTTTGGCTCACTGTGTATTCTGATTAAGGTTAAATTGTAATATTAAACAAATCAGATTGCAGAACATGATCTACTCCTCTTAAACAGGTTTTCATTTCAAGTCAAATCCAGGCATTTTTGGTAGACTAGTCCAATTTATTTACGCATATATCATAAGATGAATAAGCGCTGAAGAGTGGAGCTGGAAAGAATACCAATCTCCGGTGTATAACTGAACTTCGTGTATAGTTAGACATATGCTACCTCTAAACTTTTTAAAGTCACATTCTGGCTTGATAATGAATCCACTTGTGTCAACCTCACAACAGTACTTGCTTATAAACTGTTGTCTCACTTTTTTAACCTTGAGCTAAAACAGGACTGAGTCTAAATGGGGAACTTTGTCAGCTGGCTTTCCCCTCTTTATAAAGTGTTAATAATGATGTAATATCTTCATTATGACTCAGTAGACAACAGTAAGATCACTTCTCTTTATCAGCCCTGTTGTTGAGAATTATTACACTAAAAGAACTCAAAGTGAAACCCTCAGACAGCAGACAAACACCGGTACTCCCACACTTCCTTTAAAACCAACGACTTCACTACGCTCGAACATCTCTGAGATAAGAGTTAGTGTGTGTAAGATTTCTGTTAGACTGAAACTGATACTTTCTGTCTTTGGCAACATTTTAGTGCTGGTAAAAGTAGTTATCTTCAAGCATGCATGGTATCCAGGGTCATGGTTCTGGTTCCTCCTAACTCAGACTGGTTACAGTAATAAATGTTAGGTGATTTCTCAACAGTAAAAGTAGATGTGGTTTAGAATTGCACAATCATTTGGATAAACGATGCAGCTTCCCAACAGTAATGTGGATATTATCACTTTCTGAACAACATTTTTGGTAAATGGTCACAATTAAAATTAAACTACAGAGGACATGGTTGGTTACTTTATATATAATGACATTGACGTTATGTCTGTTATTTAATCATATTGCAGAAATTCTTATCTGAAATGACTAACAACTGATAAAAGCTAAGTACAATCCAAGTAATGTGGGTTAAAGGTTCAATCCTGGCAGTTAAACCTTGGACATTTTAGAGAGTAGAAAATAAGTCAGTTTTGTGAAGGAAATAATAGTAAACAAAGTGTAATTTTAAGTAAGTTTTTTAGGCACAATATGCACTTTTATAGAAAAATGAGAAAAACAATTAGATTAAATACACTGATGTTTAACAAATAACATATTAATAATAATATTTGTACTAATTCTACTTCAGTGCAGTGCACATTTACATTTATGGCATCTAGGACCTAATAGTGGAGCTCCTTGGTGGAGGTGGGATTTGAACCCTAGACCTTCTGCTCCATAGTCCAACACCTTAAATGTCTTTCTTTTTCACAAGGAATCTGCTTTAGCTCTCTTTTAAAATCAATAGATGTTTTGCTCAGTAAAACTGAACAGTCATGACATTATTTTACAGTCTTTTTTTATTTTATTTTAAATATTGTGTAGTTAATATAAACAAATAAATTTTCTCTCAATCTCTTTATACCATCCACCCCCTGGTAATCCACTGAGTAAATCAAAACTTACTTCAAAAGTCCATATTGGTAAAAGTGCCTCACTCGCAAGTGTAATGGTTTTATTGATTAAAAAACATGGAGCATTAATAAAGATGTGTGTATCTGTTTTACATATGAGCTATGAGAGTGGCTCAGTCAATATTGTAGAACCAGAACAATTAGACCAGGTTATAGCAGAGTTTCCAGTATATTAATGTAATAATACTATGCTGTCAAAACATATGACACAATGAAAGTGTACTAGTGTGTGTTATCTTTTATATTCTGAGTGCAGTACATATGGGACGCTGAGTTACTACAGCAACACGTCTGTTAATAATAAGCATCATTCATTCAATATAATGAAGGAACTAAAATATAATATTCAGTACAATTTGAATTTGGTGAATTGCAGCAGACATTTTTGTTATTTTCCTTACTGGTTGTGTTTTTCTTAGCTACCTGCATGTTAATCCAACTCATGATAGGGTTTTACGTAAATGGTGTTCTTGGCCAAAGTATTTGTGCTAGTTTACTACGGAAAATGCTAAGCACTTTTCTATGTCACTCTGGATAAGGGCGTCTGCTAAATGCTGTAAATGTAAATATTTCCACTACAGACGTCTCCAGAGTTAGACTCACAGCTTTAATAACGTGAAAAGTCAGTCAAGTGAAAAAGAAGTGCTCTGATAGGAGTGTTGCATTAAAAATGAAAGAAATGGCTTCATTAGTAAAATTAGAAGTCATTCTGCTAAATGGGTGGCATTTGCCTGTTGTAACTCTTTAAAATTAAACTTATTTTTCTATAGTGTATAAATACAGAATCTAAAAACACACATATTTAACTATTCATATGAGTATCGGTCAATTCAAGGCAGCTTTCATTTTTACATGGTTTCTCCTATTGCTGTTATGTAAAGAGCAACTGGACTGAGTTTTCAGCACAGAATTAGCAAATGCATGAAATGTAACCACATGGCACCCTTAATAACAGCATTAGGACACAGAGCCCAGTCTAATGATTTACCCAAAAAAGTATTTTTACAATGAACATCTATTCTAAATATAATTTATGTAACATGACAGTGAATTCAAATTGACCTACTCAGTCAGAAAAATATGACAGAACTCACTTTTGGTCTTCCCATGGTCTTCAGAAGATCCCGATTATAAACCTTCTAGTGTGGTTCCATAATTTTCATAAGTGGCAATGCGTTAGGACTGCAGGACGGAGTGAAAACCTGGGATTAAAATGTGTATTTTAATGTAAAGGATTATGGATTTCATATGAAAAAATGTTTAAGGCATAGAGGAGATATGGCAAGACAATACTGCAAAAAATGATTTCTGAAAGGTTTTAATAATTATATTTCATTGTAAAGTGTAAGAAACCAAGGACAGCTAATACATTTTCTGGATGGTTTTGCTAACAATTTAAATTATATATCTTATCTTTAAGATAAGTATCTTATATTTGTAATTGCATCACTGTGCACTAAATTATGCTTAATAAAAATAATTATCTACACAAGTAATATCTTGGGGACGGAAATGGCACCAGCAACAATGACAATAACAATCTGTTTCTATAGTCAAGTTATCCTACTGACCTTACAAACCCAACCTAACACTGGAAACTCAGCATAAAATGCCTTTAACTTGTTGGGCAGATTATTTTATGCACAATGTGAGTTGTGCACAATAGTCCAGGTTCTGATTCATGTCTGGTATGGCCACATTCTTTTGCTTTGACCTGGCCACCTATTGAGAGACAAGGCGTCTCCCTACAGGAGAAACTCTGAGTATGAATAAGCTTGTGTAGCACTGGCACTGTACTGAATGTGGGTCAGTTAAATCCAAAGTCAGCTGACCACAAGTCAGTAGCACTATACACTTTGAAAGGCTGAGATCATGCAGGAAAGTGTGTCATGTCACGCTTGCTTGGAAACTTGTAAACTAATCAGGGAATAGGCATTCTATTTATTCTATCTGTTTCCAATGGCAGTATAAACCCATAACAGATCGTTTCCAGCAGCCGCAGCGCCTGGATATTAGGGCCCAGCCCTTTTGGTCCAGTTTCAGATTTAGGATTCTTGACTAATGGTGAGTTGGTGACTAATGGTTGACTAAGCTTTGTTGGTGAACACTGCAGAAGATGCATGTAGGTACATGTCTCAGCCAGGCTAACAACATACAGATGTCCTTCCCTTTCACCAGACTCCCCCACCCTTCTTCATCCTGCGTTCCTCAGTCCTGGACGGAAGAGAGGGGAAAAAGTGTGATTGCAAAAGCGTTTCCTGAAAATCTCCACAGCAGGAGCACATGTGTGTCTGGAATGCTAGGTCAAAAAAAAAAGTTGGAGAACAGTCCACGTGATTTAAACCACACAGCAAATAAAAGCAATCAAAAAAGAAGCCGTGACTCTGTATATTGGAGTAAAATATGTACTATGTGTAGAAGAAGACAGGAGCTTCACAGAAAATGCAGCTATGAATGATTTATTCCACACCCAGAGCTCCGATGTGTCTCGTTTTTAATTTGGCCAGCGCTTGTGCCGTCCTTCCACAAGAAAAGCTGGGAGCAGTCCAAAGAAAACACCAGTCTGAAAACATGCAGAGACAAGATCTGCCCTAACACAGCCTTTGTTCCACGTGAAAGAAAAGTAAAGAAACATCTCAGCTCCTCTCCACTTATTCAACAAGATGGATATCTTTACAGCGGGCTCTCAATAGCAGCTACCTATTGAGCAATTAATCATCAAGATCATCAATCAGTTAACCATCTGCAATTGAATTAATTACTTAACCAAGGAGCAATGAATAATAATCAAGTTTCCACCAATCTCCTGCTATTTGTTATAGTCTTTCAGACTCATCAGCTCCACATTGAGATGTTTTATCTTGATAGAATAGCCTAAAGTCTAAAGAAAGACATGTGACATAATTGTGGTGTTAATGAATAAGGTCTTTAAATCCATTAAATGAACCAGTACAAGTTCTCATGTGATAAAAGACCTTGCATAGATGTCCAAATGACCAAACACAAACCAACAGAAAGAGATCATTGTAGAGGCAACAATCAGTGTTAGTCTTATAACATTGCTCATATGACCCAGATAGTCCATAAGCAGATTGATATACAGCATTATCAGTTTATGGTTCATGGATTAATCCTGAGATTATGGCACTGAGTCTGCAAGACTCTAAACATTCAGGGTGCTGAAAGCTGCTGAATTAATCATCTTTGAATTTTAACTGTAGTAATGATTTTCCTCATTGTTAGTTACGTAAAAATCTTGGCAGAGGTTTTTATTGGCTCACATGCATTATATTAGAAATTCTTCATTCATATGTGATAAACTGACTTTTTGTGTGATCAAAAATCTGAATGAAATGGTTTCTATTTATGCAACATCAGTTGAGACTAAACGATTTTCAAGAACTTTCCTTTTTTTTTCAACTTGGGTCATTATCCCACGTCATTAACATTAGAATCGCGGACCAAAACAGTTTAGTTTGCACTAGTCCTTGTTGTCACAGGAACCATTTGGAGTCATTATTAGGCATTTTCTCTAACAGTGTGATACCACTCTGTTTTCATAGCAGGCCTACATCCCTAATGCAGCCATTAGCTAATGCTAAATGAATTAGTTAATTGCTAAACTAATGTTCCAAAATACATTTATAGGATCCTGTGATATCTCCATAAACACACAAGTTGACCATCAATACAAAATGCTGTAAATAAATGGGAATATAATCCCACACATCCTGCTTCAACACAAACTGGTTGGAACATAAACCCAGGACCTCATGGTCCTTCTATTTTCTTCTTCTTCTTCTTCTTTCCATTTTCAGGGGTCTCCACAGCGTCATCCTCCTCCATCTCACTCTGTCCTCACACCAACTACTTCCATGTCCACTCTAACTGCATCCATATATCTCCTCTTTGGCCTTCCTCTTCATCTTTTTCCTGGTCATTGTCCCTCCTCTGGACATGTCCAAACCATCTCAGTCTGTCCTCTTTAACTTTATCTCCTAGTTGTTTAACCTGTCTTGTACCTCTGATTATCTCATTCCTAACTTTATCCATCCTTGTCACTCCCAAGGAGAACCTCATTATCTTTAGATCTGCCACAGTCCCAAAATTTACAAAGTTTACATCATCCTCTTACAACATTCTCATGTATTCATTCAAAAGTAATCAAAATTTCATTCAACCCAGGATTTTATAGATATATGTACTTATGCTATCAGGCTGGCAGCTAGCCGAATAGCAGCTAGCAGACCTGCTAACTTGGCTTACTTGAGCTTAGTGGTTTTTAAGTTTTTAAAGGTTTTACGGTTTTAAAGTTACTGTCTCGATTTTCATCATCCTATCTGAGAGAGTAGCCAAGCATGTAAAAAAATATAATTAACCACAAATTTACATAGTTATTGTTAGCAAACAGCTAGTGTGCTGGCTAACTATGGCTAAGGAGGAACTTTTTGGGAACCCCATCATCCTTCAATGTGAATATCACATGTCCTTGGTTAAAGTTGCGGCATTTAAATCGATGTTAGTGGTTTTGTTTTCTTTTCGGAAGTGCTCCTATCTTTTTGGAAGTTGCGCATGTGGTTTTTTGCAGTGCAATGCAATGTGAGGATGTGGGGACTAATTTTAGCCAGAAATCAGCCATCTGAGAGAAGAATGATACTAAAAAACATGAATGTGGTTTATTATTTGTATACTAAAATAATACTGTAATAAAATACCACACTTTTCCTAGTATTTGGTTCCTAAAACATCTTGTATTAAGCTTAGTTAGCAGTGAAGAGGCACCATGTCCCTGTGGAACAGGTATCGCTGGACTTATACACCTTAATCTCACCCTACACACGCATGCTCACGCACATACACACAGAATCAAATCACAAAGACAACAGTGCAGCGATTCTTTAAATAAAGCCTGAGCCTGAGAGAGTAAGACAGAGAAACAGAGGGCGAGTGATCCCTCGCGTTGGCCCCTCCATTCATTTCATGTGACCTCTGCTGGAGCGCAGACAAACTAAACTCTTTGTTTGTCTTGGGAACTGGCAGAGGACAGGAGGAAGAGATTGGTGGGGGAGGGAAGAGGAACACAGGAAGGCAAGGGGGTGGTGAGGAGAAAAGTGGCTGGGTGTCGGGGTGGAGGGGTATCCTGGGAAAAATGCCAGCAAGGGATAAGTAGCAGGCTTCCTGAAACAGGAGAGCGCATAGGGGGAGGGGTGGAGAGGAACCGAGCCAGACACCTCCTCCTGAAGGACGGATATGAATACACACAAAAGTCAGGCGTGTACTCACTTACAGTGCCACTGTACAAAAATCAGCCTGAGGGATAAAAGGTGGGAGCTGATACCATGAGTCAGACATTCAAGCTGTGAAGCTTCCATTAGTAATCAGCGGCGTTTCATACCTGATAAGTGAGTGACAAGTGGATGTCATGTAGGGATCTGTACGGTCCTACAAGCCCAGACGTGCTTAGAAGGCACAGAGCAACTGGACAAGACAGACGGTCTTTAAGAGACAAATAGCTGCTGTAGTTTTCTCACATTGTGGCAGGGTTGGACTACAAGTGGAACTCAACTGGGTGCATGCTGAGCCGCTGAGAGGATTACATTCCAGAGGAGGGGTCAGGCAGTTTGATCTCTCGCCCATATAAACACGCATGCATTCATACGGCACTGCGGCCATCCGGTTGGCCATATTCCACATAGACATGTTTGATTCTGTATCAGGGAATTAACAGTTTACAAATTAAAAATAATAATGAGATACCTGCAATAAATCATATTTCTCCAGTAAATTGATTAGTGATTCATCTGATAATGAGGAAACTGAGCTAAGTAAGTTACTAATCTAATTTTCCAGTAGCGAGGTGGTAGCTTGTAACTAATTAACTATTTTATCAACAAGGTGACACAGTCGTACTGATAAGCAAAATTATCTCAGCTTATCAACTAGAAGGAAGAACAACAGTTTGATTATAACCTCATGCTGTTGTTTTTGCAGTTGTGTCTAATTTATGCATAGATTGAGGCCACGTCCCAAATAGCATACTATGTATTATATATTACTATAGTATTACTATTGGTCATGTACATGCATTTTTCTCTGTGTCACACAGGGCCCCACTGGAATGCTGCAATTTCACAAACCCAGGCCCCACGAGTTGTGGACTTCTGAATGTTGAGCAGATGGAAGCTTTTTGGAGAGTGCAAAGTTCCGACACAGAATGAGAACGACACGAGCGGAAGCTCAGACCTACCAGCAACAGCCCTCACCAGATCACACTCCCTAGAAATTGGTTTGGAACACGATGGTAATGAGACGACCCCTCCAAAAATGGAATGCAACCTACCCCGCAGAATTCACCTTGCCAGAGGTAGATACCAACTATTAGGAATGCTACACCAAGTGAGCCTATACTGAAACGGCTTCTGAACTGACTACCAGGGTTTGTGATTCCAGAGCTGGCAGACCATGTTCTGGTTCCATCTGTCTGTGTCTGGATTTTGTCTCACCAGGGGTTTCAGACAGGGGTAGTGCAGGCAGAGTAAGAATGCATGCCAAAGTGCAGAGTTTCCGCATATGTGCCGATGGAGAAATATGAGATCCAATTAAGAGACTTTGTGCACAGATTAGCTTGATTGCTGGGCTAAAATCTGGGATGCTTCCTTTGATTACTTGGTTTAAGATGAGCTGTTTACACGACCGCAATTGGGTAAGTGTAAAAATCCCGTAATGATTGGATTAGCACATATGTAATCCAGCTCACTGGCAAATCAGCTCACAAACTGTGGCTTCTTTCATTAATATAATGTAACTGACAGTAATATTCCTGTATGCTGTTATTGTCAGCTCACAGAATGGCAGGAGACTTTCAACAAAAAGTCAAGAATATACCGTTTGCAGATAACCTTGGAGTATGAGCACCCCTCATAGGGTATGACTAAACTAGAGTGTCACGAAACATACCAATATAGTTTTGGGAGGTGAGGTACACCCGACTATGCCAATCTTTACACACTAAATAGAGTTCAGGGTCAAACTTGGGACCTGTTGAAATAAGTTATGTTCAGTTTTGTTTATAGAACAGATACAGTGGGTACGGAAAGTATTCAGGCCCCTTTAAATTTTTCATACTTTGTTTCATAGCAACCATTTGCTAAAATAAAATTCTATGTGAGCTTTCATATGTTTTGCACCGAGGAGAAAAAGCCCAGACTGGTGGAGGGCTGCAGTGATGGTTGACTTTCTAGAACTTTATCTCTCTACTGCATCTCTGGAGCTCAGCCACAGTGATCTTTGGGTTCTTCTTTACCTCTCTCACCAAGGCACTTCTCCCACGATTGCTCAGTTTGGCTGGACAGCCAGGTCTAGGAAGAGTTGTGGTCGTCCCAAACTTCTTCCATTT
>JAVSBU010000002.1:4492534-4503102 GCA_033118015.1 Loricariichthys derbyi
TAAAAATCAGCAGTGTATCAAATACTTGTTCTCCCCACTGTATATACACACACACACACACACACACACACACACACACACACACACACACACACATATATAGACACACACACGACGTGAGGCCAGTTTTTTCCTAAAGGCCCTGGGAACCCTGTTAGAACACCATCCATGATAGATTCCATGTAATAACAGGCTATATTAAACCAAGATCCTCCTGCCTTTGTCTAGAAGCAATTTTTTGCTGAACCAAAATGACTTCTGGACAGATGTCACGACCTCAATTATTACCCAGTTTGAACTCTGAAATGGCATATTTAAAATGGAGCCAAGCATCAATAGATCATCACTAACTGGACAAATAGCTTCATCAAAAGAGAGCAGCCATGACGTGGAACCATACATCACAGGCAGATCATTGCTAACCGAATTCCATACAGGCATGTCACTGATCAAAGTCAGGGTCAAGTAACCCCATGAGTGTCTTCCTGTGAATGTTTTAACTTGCTGCTTCCACATTGTGAATGTATATAATCACAAGAGTCTCCTTGGGCACTTATTAATAACCCCTAATCAGAACATTTAATTTCTCTTATTACCTAGTTCTTATCTAGTGGGTGACTTCCTCAGCAAATTTCCTGCCATTGTATGAAACCCTTCCTCATTGTACTCCTTTGAGGTGACAAAGTTTTATACTAGCTCTTATCCCATTGCCGAATACGAAAACCTTTTCTAAGATAAGAACTAGAAACCATGCTTAAATTTCTTGTTTGATGTTTCACCTAGAGTAGAGTTTAGTATAGTATAATTTAGCATTGGAATAAATTGGGTTCAGACATGATCTATCAAGGCCATAAATGCATCAGACTTCACCAAACTTACTGTTTGTGTCCAACACAAACAGCTGGCGTTATGGATGAAGCATAGAAAATGCTATAAATTAGTGACTGGTTTAATTAAAAAGTTGTGATGGGGTCAAACTCTCATGGATTGTAGGAATACAGCTTCCTGAGACATTGCTTTCCTTTTATTCCTTCAGGACCAGATGTCCTAGGCACTACTGCAGCACAGTCATGTATGTTTTCAAATGTCTTCATGCACTGTAATGAGGATTTTAAATCGGGTTCTAGGTTCATGGAGAGGCACAGGGCATTGGAGCAGAGGACACAAGGGAAAACATTCCATGCTATGCTTTTTAAGTCACCGAACCATGAAGCAGTGATCCCCTGAAGCCTGGACAATCTTGAATAGATAAATATTGTTTCAGCTGTGCAAAATAAGGGAATGTACTAAGGCAGATGGGATTTGGGAATTGCTGGAATATAGTGTTGGGACATGTTGGGGCTTTCAATGTGAACCTAGTTAAAATAAATCTATTGATCGACATGCGTGATCAGTGCCTGAACTCATTTTCACATACATTATTTTTCTCATATAATTTTCTACTAATCATCATATTATTAATATTTGAGATACTTATGTTGAAGTCTTTAATAGCTTATAAACAAAAATGAATATACTGTGAAGCCTTATGCACAGTCAATTAAATAAATGCAAGATGGATGCATAAATGATACGATTAATTATGTATTATGGCTACTTCCTCCACTTTCAGCTTTACAGGAAAGCTACACATTGCTAAATCAAACCTTCACTCAATGCCTGCTCAGTAGGATAATTTTCAAGTAAAGTTGTTGGCTATTACTCTGTCAAAGCCAGGCATATCTGGTGATTAAGCAAACAAGTACATAAAAGCCTGGGGTTACAGGCCTGGTCTAAGTCACTGGGCTTTTCAACCTCACATTAAGCTAAGGGCAAAGTTAGAGGTTCCTATCAAAGGAGTTTATGGTGATTTGGCATGTTGAGTCGCTGTCTTTTTGCCTCTTGTACGAGATCACTAAAATTAGCTGGTTGCCTGGGAGGTATGCTGCTTACATCTCATGTGATCCCTCTTGGCTGTGTAACCTTCTGGTTCTCCCCTTTATAGCTGCGATATATAGTTAGGACAGCTCTGTTCTTAAAGGTGCTGTCACAGTGCCAAAACATGTATTTGCGAACGAGTTGCGACTTTAATTTTGAAATTTCCACAGTCATCCGCAATGAGATCCAAAAAAATGGCCGCCAATGAAGAATGTGTTAGGTAAGCATTAAGGAAGCATGAAGGAAGTAAAACGATCACATTGCTTATGTGTTGATGAAGAGTTGCGTATAAAATGGGTGAGTTGCATTTGAATCGCTTGGCAAACCATTGCAGAAATATGCGAATGTAAAACTGAAATGTGCGATTGTATTAAGAATATATCACGGATGTGTTGCGAAAGAATGGCGGACGTATTGCATCCTCAGAATGGAATTTTTTCCGCAGTCAAATTTTGAGCAGCTAAAAATTTGAGTGTGGAAATTTTACGCTATTGCAGATGACTACGAACATGTGCGGACGTAAAAAGAATGTATTATGTGTGAATTACGAAAATGACGAACATTTCGCGAATATCAAATTTTTTTCTCCACAAGTCTTTCACACAGGCAAATTTTTTTACACTGTGGCAGCACCTTAAAACTCCTATCTTCATAATTTTTCTCCACAGTTTTCTTTCCAAACTGTTCTTCCATATCCAGCCTAATCTTCATATGGCTTCTCAAACCACATTCGACACCAACACCTGCTCCCTTCCTCTTGTTGACTGAAGATGCCATGCCACAAAAACTTACCTCCCACATGGCATGAAAACCTTCAATGACTGCATTTATACTGGACTAGATATTACCCAGGGACTTGCTTATATTCTCCATTTTATTATTTGCTTCATTTCATTTCGGTATTGTCCATAATTTCTGTTTTAGGCAAGATATTCCACACTTTAAATTGTTCTAATTATATTCTGTCTAACTACACTATTATTATAGAAGCATTATTTAGGTAATTTAATTATATTTAACACTGAGGCTGCCCAAAGATGCCTTGTGTCTCTTTTTTGAGCCTTGGTCCTCCCAAGGTTTCTTACTCACCATAGCCTAGACTTGCCCAGCTGGGGCTGACAGCCTAGATATTTATAAAGCTACTTCGAAACAATGTCTATTGTAAAAATTTATATGACTTCAATTTGTTTCTGGTTCTGTGTTAAGCTCATGGACGTTCACGACAAGCAGCGCAGCAAAATGACTACTTTCATTAAATAAGCCCTGATTCAAGCGAATATAATGAAAGTACAAGATGTATAAAGAAACCCACTAAAAGCACAAAAACGAAGCAGGCTGAGATCAAGCTAAATAACTTGATGCATCATCCATTTAAATCTCAAGTGTATTCACACCAAGACCTTCACTTGAGCAGTATTTAATTAAACTGGACGAGGAGGAACGATTGCTTTTATTGTTAAAGCCTTGAGTTAATCAGCTTCATCTCATGGCTGTTGGTCTTAACCAGGCTCATTATCCCTCATAAAGATTTTATTCCTTTCTCTCTGCAGAGAGGAGAGCAAGGACCACTCAGGCAGTCACATCAGCCACGTTTGCACATCTTATATCTTTTCTGGCTCAATTCAAGGGAGAAAATTACCCATGGCTTTTTCTGTCTTCCAGGTGTTGGGTAGCCCAATTTTATTAGAACTTTATTTTCAGAGGGTTATTAAATACACAGTGGGATAACACACTAAATGACGTAATCATCTGGAACCAGACAACACACCATTTCAGTGGAAATGCTGCATTTAGAAATGTAAATACAGTTCAGAATTAGACTCAGGAACACCTCAGGGAACAGTTCTAGGCCCTCTTTCAATGACAATAAGATATGTGTGAATAACATAAAACATTCACTCACTGTGGTGCAATCAACTAGAAGGACCTTACCGGATGAATGGACCAAGACAGAGAACGGCTAGAACTGGGCGAGTCTTTGGCCACTACAAGCTCCACTCTATCCCTCTGCTGCTGGAGATAAGCAAAGGCCTGCTGTTGAGTAACATTCTGATCCAGAGGAATCCCGTTGATTGCCAAAATCTGGTCATTCTCCTGCAACCTGCCATCTCTGATCATTGACAGAGAGTCATTAGGCTTTGTTAATATGCAAAACCTCACAGCTGTCAGCATTTAAATAAAAACAGTTCTTAGAGTTTTTTCCATGCAAATGACTTCATACTTATTTTTCCACCACACAGTCCCAGTTTAGTCATTGCCAATTCCCACCTGCTGGCTGAGGCCTAAAGCAAACTACATGACTCATTCGCTTTTGATTAGTCTGGTGTCCACAGGGGAGCGCAGACACCGCTATTAATCCCACTCATCCCAAAATCTCACTGTTCCTATTAACCAAATTTATGAACTGTATACAGGGCTGCAGAAATGAGGGCGAAATCATGTCTGTCTTTTCCTTCACATTTCAACTCTGCTTATCTTGGTCGAGATTGTAAGCAGGACAAAGTGACACGTTAGGTCATTAGGGTTACGCAATACATGAGCTAAGCATCAGGAGGTATTTTGTCTACATGAAAACCTTTCATATTAGCGCTGCCTAGTTGCACTATTCTTTATACTTAAGCTACAGTTGCCTTTGCACATCTTGTGTCAATCTGATCAACAGAAGAAAAAGAGCACAATTTTACTAATTATTAAATGTAAAAGAGATTTGGGCTTACCTGTCTGCCACACTCCCTGGCTGCACCTGTTTGATGAAAACTCCATGAGAGCCCACACCATCAGGCCTCAGACCCACCACACTGAAGCCCAGACCTCCAGACGAAGGTCTCAACAAACTCACCTGGTCCAGTTTCCTTCCCTATATAAAACAGGCATAAATTAATTCTTACAAGAGATATTAATAATTCATTCACTTTTTTATCCGCTCAATCCTGGAACAGCCGGTGGTCAGCAGGCAGCATAGGGCGCAAGGCAGGAGCAACCCAGACCGTTCTACCTGGGACCGAACCCAGAACCTTCTCACTTTGAGGCCACCATGCTGCCTGTCACCCTTACATCAATCATGTTTTTACTTTTTTTTTAATTTTTACTCTGTAGCAGCATTTATTTGTCTTACTTAACCCTCTCCTTTGCAGTACTCCCACGTCACCCCTAGGGGGTGCGCCCCCACATTGAGAACCACTGATAATGAACCACTTTCAATTGTACCAAATGTCTCCCATACCTTTCCCTCTTGTATAGACATTTAGTTTAACCCTAACACTAAACAATAAACTGGTTCCATAACATTAAACATTTTCCATAAACATTCATAACATTTTCCCACTTTGTCCAGTTCTATCTCTCACATGCCCAATACTTTTGGTGATGAAGACTGAGCATGGGCATCTGGATGCTTTAGACACCTTTCTGTCACACACAGCATTGCTCTTTTTTGCAGCTAAATTTGTGCTACAGTAGTTCTTCTGTGGGATTTGCTTTCACTTCCTAATCACATCAGTGAGCCTTGGGTGCTCATGACCCTGCAACAAATTCATCGGTTGTCCTTTCTTGGACTACTTTTGGTAAACTGTACCCACTGCATGCCTGGAACACCACATTAAATCTTAATTTGGAGTTGCTTTGACTCAGGCATCTAACCATCATTAGTTTGCCCTTGTCAAAATCACTCAGACCATTACGCTAGGCCATTTGTCCTGCTTCCAAAACATCAACTACAAAAACTGAATGTACTGCCTAATACATCCCACCTCTCGTCAGGTGCCACTGTACTGAAATAATCAATATTATCCACTTCACCTGTCATTGGATCTAATCATATGAATGATCAGTATATTTTATATCGAGCTCAACAATATGCTAATGAGTTTGCTAACCAATTACAAAACACAACTGTGTTCTCTAGGTGCCGAAACACAAATGATAGTTAATGTTCTTATGGTATTTCGATATGTCATATAATTGGAATGATTCAACATAATCGATTTTAACATTTAGTTTGGGTTCATTTAATCCAAGTCAATCTTTAAACAATTTCAACAGCATATTTTATGTTACAAAGCATATGAGCACAAAAATCCCAAACAGTGTGTGTTAGGTAAGAAGCTATTTGACCTTAGCTGCGGAGTGGAGCCATCTCTGAAGCTGATTGGAGGATGATGAAGACACGGCTGTGCCATTGGACACCACCGATCCCAGACTGCTGCCTGGACGACTAGCACTCACAATCAGCTGACCCTTCCTGGAGAAACTAAATTCACTGCAGGTGTCTGGAGGCATACAGTTCAGCTGTGAAAATCAAGAGTTAAATGCATTATACAGAAAAAGCATTGCACAGTGCAGTTTAGTTGGCATTTAATATGTACTTTGCATGTCAAATGTTAGCGTTTACTATCATACGTCATAAAGCAATAAGGAGCGAGTGCAACAACGGCTCACAGCCTGGGGGAGAAAAAGCAGGAGGAAATCAATACATTCCTCTGTAGCTCTCACTACTCCCAAACAGGTAATGTATTAATGACCTTTAGACTCACATTGTGGAAACTTATCAGTCTTCTGCTTATTTAGCACAGGCTGACTGAGCAGGTTCCTGGCCATTTCATCAATACATCTCCGACAAGGCAGTTACTCAAACCAAGACAGTAGATATTAAGGCTTGATAGATCCACGAAAAAGAAATTCACCACCAACCATCTATTTATACACAATCGGTTTTCATCTGACGCAGTTGTAGATTCGTGCCTGACCTTCGTAGCACTTAGTGTATGAAGACAAGCTTTCGTTATTGCCATTATCTTAATTTGCCATGTGCATTGTTTATTGTGGAGAGGTTTCTGGTGTCAATAAAAACGCAGGCTGAATACAAATAGCAACAAGGGGCTTTCAATGTCTTAGCTTAGCAATACTGAAGAGTTATGCATTCCTGCATACAAAGAGAATGGCTGCAATCAATACTATAAAAAACAAAACTTATTTTTATTGTTACTGTGTTTAAATACTAAATTAGTACATTAAAGCATAACTGTCACTTTGTTTTTTATGGGCTTACATACTTTTAAGTATGTGAATCCTTCAGAATTTTCCATCCTTCTGAATACATGACCTAAACCTTTCATCAGATTTTCTTAAAAGTCCAAAATGTAGATAGAACCCCTCTAACTTTTATTTACTTATTTAATGAAAAAATATTCAATATTATATATCTGACTGGCAAAAGTATGTGAACCTTTGTTTTAAGTATCTGGTGTGATCCCCCTGTGCATCAATAACTCTAACTGCTGATCAGAGCCTGGTGTCGGGACAGAACCGGGGATCCCAGAACTGTGAGGCGTAGGGTGCAGGTGCATTAGTTTAAAAATTAGAACTGAATGACCACCTGGTATTTGGAAAGGTCAATGCACCAGGATATGCTATGACCTCTCACATGGGCCCTGATTTGTTTAGAGCAACATTACTAATAAAATATATTTTTAAAGAATTTCCACATTTTAAGCTTAGACTTATCTGGTATGTACTTAGCATTTACATATATGACATTTAACAAACGCCTTTATCCACACAATTTATGCATTCTTACTTGCAAGCAAAAGGACCTAACAGAAGCAGCTTTGAACCCTGGACATTCTGGTTCATAGTCCAACACCTTAACCCCTTAACCCCCTGAATATCTGAATCAGATTCACTCTGGGTAATCATAAGTAATTTTGCTAGTTCAAGATTCTGTTGGAAATGTTGTAATTATTAGAAAAATGTATCAAAACTAGCTGGTGGCTCTTTGATGCAGCTGTGCTGGTTGAAAAGGGAGAAAGACAGTGATGTCATCTGACCTGGTCTTTAAGTTGTTTGAGGGAGTGCTGCAGGGTTAGAATGCGGCCAAGCAGCGGGCTCTGCAGTGCTTCCTTCAGTGTGCCCAACCTCTCACTGTGAGTCCATTCTTCACGCTGATCCAGCCTGGCCTGCAGCCTCTCCACGGCCTGAAGCACTTGCTGCCGCTCAGCCGTTGACACTGGACACACACACACACACACACACACACACACACACACACACACACACACACACACACCACACACCACACACACAATGATAATCTACCTCTATGTGCTTTATAAGCAACTACAATTAAAATACATTTCCATTTGAACATATTCTAAAAATCCAAGTCCTTAAGACAATAATATTCACTACACATCATAGTTTTATCCAATGCAGAAGCAATATAGTGAAAGCCATTCAGATTAATTACACTTTCCTTAAGTTTTTATGATATTCACACATTATTAAACCTCTTTCTTAAATGCAGGGCACCATATTGAACCTGCTACAAACTGAAACCATAAAGTGAGTTAGGTGAGAATCAGCAATACCTGTAGGCACATTTTCATACATTGCTCTTCCTCAGAGAGCCTGATGAAAAGGGTTTTATCAAGATGAACCTGGAAGAAAGATAAACATAAGTTAAATTCTAATTAATTCTAAATAGCACATTAGATAAAGGCAAAAAGGAAGCTATTGCTTTAATTAGCAATCCCATGCAAAACTAAGCTTTCCACAAATAAAAATATTCGATTGGTCTCCCAAGTCCATACATAAAAGAGAACAATAATTTTAGTAAACAATGATACATCCAAGTCTGCTAAGACTTTAATGACTTACATGTACATTTCTAAATCATGTACATTGCTAACACTATAACATTTAATTTCATGTTGTTTCTACAGTCTTTTAGGGGCTTTTATTATTCAGTCTTTTATTATTTCAGCAATTTTATACAAATTATCCACATAGGTCTTTTATGGATCTTATTATAATGGTGTCTACAATAAAGACAATTTCACATTTGAAATGACACTTAAAAATACATGAACATTTTATGAACAAATACACCAATTTCTGCAAAGCATACTAAAATAAGAATTTTCACAAACGTAAGCAAGAGACTTTACAAAATCTTTGAATACAGATCATTCACTGTGAGTTTTCAATCAAAGTACCAAAGGTTTGGAACATCTCAGGTCCATCAAGGATATTCTACAAAGGGCACCATCAGAGATTGGGTTATTCTCCAGTACAGCCAAAATAAGCATGACCCAGCCCTGACATTGAAACAGTACACTAGGATCCCAACAAGGGCAGGCTTACATAAGTGCCCCCGATTCATATATCATAGCTCCGCCCATATTAAACACCTTTAAACATGACAGCTTTTCCTCACTGCTTTTCCCAGAGCTCATCACTCCCTTTCCTAGTGACTCCCTAAGTGACTCCCTAAGTGACTCCCTCATCCGAGTACCATATACACTGCTTATTACTTGCTCAGGAAATTCAGAAATTTAAAATGTAAAGAGTACATTTTCTGCTGAATGCGTATTTATGTTTATTATCAGATTCCGATTGTAATGTCGAATATCGTAAGTCATGCCATTGTAAAATTGTAGCATTTACTGTCTTCATATTGTTTAACACTGCACAAATGTCTCCAATGCAGGTGTAAAAACTTACATTTATTTTCAGGATGTAAACATCAGAAAAAAAGGTATTGTCTTGTGAAACTATACACTTGTTTATCTTAAATCCACAGCTTAATCCACAGTTTTGTGACACCCATAATGCTAGATTAAAGAGGTGTTTCCTTATTATATACATTTGATGTTGTTGCTTTTACAATTAACAAGGTTTGTCATATTTCTAAAACACATTAGCTGCCATTCATAATAATGATACACTTATGAATCTGTATCTGTAAAATACAATGCTGTACTCAAAAACATATAGAGTCTAAGCCAAAATCAAGAACGGGATACAAGTCAAGACCTGGGATTTTAGTAGTCGAGTCTGAGTCAATATCGATACTGATAGTGGCTGAAACCGAGACGAGACCGAGAGCAGATTAAGAATTTTTGATTATACTAGAAAAAATGTAAACAAATATATTATTATTTAATTCACTTTACATTCATTATACATGATATAGACTACCACTCAAAAGTTTGGGATCACTTGGAAATGTTCATGTTTTCCATGGAAACACACAAGAAATGAGTCTGAATAGGAAATACAGCAAATGAACAGGATGTGCTGACAGAGTTAGAAATGATGACTTTAAAGGAAATGATGAATTTGTACTTCAAAAAGGACTGACAGATGCTGATGATAGGCTGCTTTGCAAAAATGTAGATCATTCTTTAAAAATCACCTGATTCATTTTAATAGTTTGTGAAATGGATAAAATGTTGTTGTGAATTGCATTAAGTGTTTTTTCTTTGGAAAACAAAGACATTTGCAAGTGATCCCAAACTTTTGAGCGGTAGTTTGTATTCATAAATAATATTTCATCATATATTTTGTGTATGAGTGCCTACAATGTATCGGCACCCTGTCTAGGTTTGTTCCTACCTTACGTAGATAAAAAATGAATGAATACATTTTGTAAAACAGAATATTAAAATAAATTACTATTTGCTATTATTATACTATAGTCTTACTCACTAAGGGAGTGTAACTTTTGGAAGCAAATGATGGTGATGGTTTCAAACAACCAGCAAACAAAAATAATAATAATAATGCATTGATTTTTTTATATAGCACTTTTTCCAGAACTCAAAGCACTTTACACTTGCATTATCCATTCATACCATACCCGGTGGTGGTAA
>JAVSBU010000002.1:4534537-4546660 GCA_033118015.1 Loricariichthys derbyi
ACTATTAAGATCCATCCTTTAATATATTTTACATAACAAAATACAAATTTTATAGTTTACAAGGAGACGTTTTACACGTGTAATAAAGCCGAAGAGCAAATAATGAGTCAGCTTCATCTTCCAAATCTGAACAAATATTTTCAAAGCCCATAGATTAAATAAACTCATTCTAATTAGCTTTGGCAGTCTTTAACTTTTAATAACTCCAACATTGCCACTTTGCTATGGCTAGCATCATTGCTAATTTGTGTATGTATGTGGTGGAGTAACATTTGAAGAGATATTTGCAATAAAACATCTTTCAGCATATCAAATTGCAGGGTCAGAATTAGCTGGGGCATAATAATGAATTAATACTGTGGAAGTGAAGTTTGAATTAGTTTTTTCAGTAATAGTACACCATGCAAAATACTGTAAAAATGTCCAAGTTAAGTTTAAAGTCATATAACTATGTCCTTGATTCACATTACAGAGAATCCATGTGTAAAATCAATAGAATATATAGAATAATAGACATATAGAGAACCGTATGAAATGAAGTATGCGGGGATGATGTAAGCAAGTCAGGTATTTAGGCTTATGAGCTAAGAACTCATTCAAGATGTTTGTGAGTTTGTTTGTTTGAGGTTTTTGAGTAGTTTATGTGAATGCAAACACAAGTGCATGTGTTTACCTGAAAACCACATTGGTTCCCTTTCATTCTGACTAAAAGATAAACCCACACCAGTACTTCTAACGAAGAAGACTTGTTAACCTCATCTACATCAGCCACAATGACTTGCAACTGCAAACTCGTTCGCTTGCAAGCAAAGTCAATGGCTCAACTCATAGCTCGATAGCATTCTGGAAGTTTGAGCACAGTTTTGCCTCCTCAAACGTTTCTCACGAGCACAAATAAACGTAGCTCTCGCTTTAGTATTTTTAGGACGGTAAACCTACGTTTGTTTGGTATTATTATAGAAAATAATCACATTGAACATGGTAACTGCACTAGAAATTTTCCAGGCTTACACATTCACACACTTTAAACAGAAATCAGAGTATTTCCATAAAACTTATGAAATGTGTTCCTTTATTCCCAAGTCCAGGACTCAAATTCTACATGGTTACCGAACAATCTGGACAATTGAATAATCGCACTGACCAGTGTGCCTCACTGGTGATCTCTTATTCTGACATACAATAGTATTCAGTCATTAACAGCAATGTTAAAGACTACAATCAAAATTCCTTAACACATTGAACCATTCAGAAACATCACACACAGATACAACAGAAACCCACTTTCTCGTAGACGAGCGCTTGTATCCGATAGTGCTGAGCGCAGCGTATAATACAACAATATTGATCCTCAATCCGCTAAGAAACACTTTCGACATTCTCTGCTAAATGGAGGAGTCAGATGTGGGATTTGTTTCCCCTTTACATCTTATCACATGAAGACCTCTATGGATCTTCTTTACACTTTGTTCAAGCTGGTAAAGAGTTTGTAGTGATTTTGGAAGTGGCTTTAAATGAATGTCTGGACTCATTTCTATGGTGACATGACTGATGAAATATGAGAAGAACAAAAATAGTCAAACAGTCTGGTGATCCGTTCAGTAAAAATCTCTAATAAGTAAGAAATATCTAAAAAGCATTACTTTAGGATTCAAACCTCACCTCCAGTTTCCGTCTTGTGTACAATTTGGCATTGGGATTTTGCAATCCTTCACCTCGCTTACCTACATCCCAAAAGCATGCTGTTATTTGAAGTGACTATTTGGAAATGTATAAATAAGTAAGTATGTGATGACCTTGCAGTGGCTCGTCCAGGCCCGGCATGACGCTGACCAACACAAAGTTACTGAATGAGAATTAATGTATATATAAAGTACCACAAAATGTATGAGGAGGCCAAATCAAACCCAATTCAGATGTGGAGGTGGAGCTCAAACCTGGCACCTTGAAACGGCATGGGCACGAGCGTTACCTATTGTGCCATTGTTCGACGTGAGGGTTAAAGATGCAGGCCTGTTTCATTATGGACCTTACAATTTATTATCTCTTTCCGCAGACTGCCTCTGTACTGATCAACCACACCACCTGGGAGTTGTTCCCATGCTTGATAGAAACGCAATAAATCCATTTTCTCTGCCTTTGTTTAGTGCAAATGGTTCTGAATGGTTTAAATGCGGAATTCACATCCAGCATTTTCCACTGTTAAACAGGAAAATCTGGGAAGACCATTTCCCTTTAAAGATGGACGCCGAAGAGAGTCAAACTGAAAGTCAAGAAAATGAGTCAATGAACAACCAAGAGAGTGTAAAAAAAAGGAAATGATGAAAAGAAATGATAAAACTTAACACCTTCCTATGTGTTTCCTTTAGGCGTATTGATTAAGAGTTTCAGTAGGTGAGTACAGAGGATCATGCAGGTTATAGATTGTGGTTATTGGATATAATAACCGAATGGCTCTGACACAGCAAAGGCTACCAGTGTTGAGAGGAAAAATATATCATACAGGTTTTCACAGGCACTGTAATTTATCTTGATAAATCATCTTGATCATATCAATATATTAAAATGCTGGTTTGCTTTTTATTCTTTGTTTTTCCTTTATTTCAAAAGAACTTGGAAGTGAAAGAAAGTAGAGAATAGTTTAATTGGATTTCGACTAGCTCTCATTTAAACAGTGCATAGTTCTTCATGCAGGTAAGACTGCCAGGTGATTAAACAGCAGGATTGTTCATGGTTACGTATCGAATAATCTTATTAACCAGGGTAGCACCAATAATTTTAGTAGGAAGAAGGTAGGAAATAAGCATTGTTAAGTTTCGATTAGTAGAAATAGCTTATAGCACTGAGAATGTGGCTACGCTCCCTGCCCGCTATGCCTGACACAGCGAAGTTTGTATTGTTGTCATTGTCACAGTCTCTTAGAGACATGTCTTTTCATGTCTAAACAGGTCAGGAAATCATAAGGGAATGTGAAATCATAAACTACTGATTGTCTACATGTAGGGAATTTCACAAACACAAGGATGCAAATATTCTACTGCCTGTACTGTGACTCAGCATCACCCTGTTGTTTAACCAAAAGCTCTCCCATTTTTTTACTGAGAACCAGAATTTGCTCAAATTCTCAAGGATATTATTGACTAAATATCATTTTAAGCTTTGGTATTTTCTTTCAAAACCCTACGTCATGCGTAGCAGAGTTTTAAAAATGCACTATTAAATGGGAGTCCTAAAAACCATATTTTTCAGTTTTTTTTCTTTTTTTATTAAAAGGGTTTTAAGGTTTAAAAATGTTCCGTTTACTCCACAGTCTATGCTTAAGGGGCGATAAGTCACATGGTGCAATCAGTTGAAGCTGCATATTTACTCGTGTAGTATTAGTAATTATACCGGCCTACTGTACTACTGGATTCTTATTAGATTCTTAACAAAAATGCCTTAAAATTTAATTTCATTAAATGCAGTTTAGCTTAGTAAAGTAGTAAAGCTTGCTGATGGTATCAACCGGTTATTAAACATTTCCCTGTTTTTTAATGGATTAAAAATCCAGTCAGTAACAGACCCATAGCTCTATGGTTCACTTGCACATCTTTTAGCTAGCAAACAGTAAAGAGCGTTTCAACACTCAATTCCACAGAGACGTTTCTCTTGCGGCTTTAACCACTTGAACGTCGAGTGTGTGACGTACTTGGCTTCCCGTGTCAAAAACAGCAATTCACATTTCTGAACAGTCATCAGCACAGGAGCTGTGGTTCGCCTTGGTTTACTCAAAATGGGATCAACCGATCAGAATATTAATTCTGAAATAATAAAAAAATTACCAAGCATATAATAAATGGCCTAAGGCTAAACAAATTAGAAACATGCAAGACAGGGATTCAGATTCCTCCCTTTTGGCAAATTTATCTGACAGAAAATAGTACGCTGCGGCAGTTGACACTGATTGGAAAGTAGCAGTATTATTTGTTCAAGTTGCTTTCGATTCAGAGGACGGTCAATTGCACTGGAATATCATTTGAGCAAAAAGCACAGAGAAATATAACACAAACACATCTGTTTTAAATCACATACAGACAGCGGAATGAGAAAGTGATTTAAAATGTGGCATTGATGGAAATTGTGTATGTGGGCATGCTGTTGCGATGTGGTGATAGTGGTTTTAAAAGTCTGCAGAACAGAAACCATATGGACACCATTCTGGACAGTCAGACTTGAGACTTTTCTGTTCTAAAATTAACATTTCAGGACTAGCCATTTGGCAATTTGCATATAACCACATTGTAAAGAGTTATAACAAATCACCAGACCTCTGGTACATCATGGTCTGGCAGTTCCACAGGCTTTACACCCCATTATTAAACACTAGATTTCCTACTGGAAATGCACTGTGCTTACAGTCTGAGTTGAAAGTGATGAATTAAAGAAAACTAGGATTTTACATGAGCACATTTTACCAAAAAGGAGAAGAATTAAAGAAAGATGAATAGACAGAAAGAAAGGAGAAGAGAAGGTAAAATAACGAACAAATCTATTCTTTTGGAAATGAATCAGGGTGAAAATGAGGTGAAAAAAATCCAGAAGACAGAGCATGAAAGAAATAAGAAGGAGTGTTGACAAAGAGGGAACAAGAAAGAACAAGAAAATGAGTAATTAGGGAGAAGAAATGAAGGGAGGACAAAGAAACAGAGAAGAGATTGTAAAGAAGAGGACAGAGAGGGACAAAGTAAGGGAAGGAACAAAACAGTCAGACAATAAGTATGACGAGACAAAAAAGAAAGGAAAAAACGAGAACAACAGATGTAAGAAAAAATGGAAAAAAGGGCATAAATAAACGAAATAAAAGAAATAAAAGGAGTCGGAAATAAGAAAAAGAAAGGAAAACAAGGAATAAATGAAAAAAGGTATAAGGAAATGAAAGACAGGCAAAAGCAATAAAGGAAGGAAAAGGAGAAAGAGAAGAAATAATTGAAGAAAGGTAAAAGGGAGGCAAAGGAAATAAGAGAAGGGAGAGACAGAATGAAGAAATGAAGGACGAGGCAACAAGAAAGAGTTAGCTGACCTCGTCATGTTTCCACTTACATAAACAACCGTAACATTTATAGCTAATTCGTTTAGAACAATTAATGCTGGGTAGGAAACACTGACCCACATCTTATGAGCCGACAGCTATCCAAAAGAACGTGAGGTCATGACCTCTTATGTAAAAAAATAATAGGACTGTCTTAAACCAAATAATCCAGAGGCAGTAACCAGTTACGGGCAGTTTACCAGTAAAACGTACACATGGTTTTGTGTGGCTGTGTTTGTATTTGTGCGTGTGTCTATCAATAAAGGAGAACTACAGCAGCATGTGGTGACATGGAAAAAGCATCCAAGCGTGCCATGACACCATGCGTGTTGGGAGACAGAGAAAAAGAGAGGGAGAGAGATGTGGAAAAGAAAAAGAATCATGTTGCATATCAAGCTGTTTATTTTCCTGCATGGAATGGTGAACACAAAAAAGATGCCGAGATGCATTAATAATAGGGGCATCCTTTGGCTGTCTATGTCATTGTCTTCTGCCTAAAACTAATTTTAAAATGCATAAAAACGCTCTCGTTTCTTACCTAGATTTAGCTTCATCAACACTGATGCAACAAAGAACCTTCAAAACATACAGCGAGCATACGTGTAACATCCATTTACAATGGGGCTTTCACCTCAACACCATATACTTTTCAAGTATAGGAATAGTCTATACCATCAAAAGAAAAACAAACATCTTTAAATACATACAAAAAAGAGGAAAGAAAATCAAAGAAAACAAAGGAGAAATTGGTAACCTTTTCAACTTAAATCCAGATCCCCAGAAAAGAAACAAAAATCAGTTCTATTAATGTGGCCTTATTACAAACGATGCAAAAATTCACAACACTAGTTTTTCCTCATTTAATCAATGATACAAAAGTCCTGCATTATAAAATAGGGCAGCTTTAAAATCAGTGTAATTAATAAAACTATACAATATACAAACAACAGGTATCCCATACTCAGCGGCATCCGTCCTAGCTTCCTTCTCTATTTGAATTAGATCTGCTTATCTTCCCCACACCTCTACGTTTGTAACCCCCTCTGAGAAAAACGAAACGGAACTAAACAAAAAGAACTAAAATTACACACACAACACAAGAACAAAAACTGCCCAGACTATTGCTTTTATATTTTTCTCTTTTCTGTCTTTGCTTACAAATGGTGCAATGTTCTTTTAGATTATTTTACACACTTACAGACTGATATCTTGCTGATTCAAAGCAAGGTTGATCTGAACCAAAATTGTGACAAAAATGTCCGTGCAACTATTTTTTAAATTTTCCCTTTGCTATTTTAAGCCATGGACGCTGTATAGCTGTATACTTTATTCTCATAACTGTAGTTTGTTCATATTTAGTGCAGATAATTAAGGAAATAATGCCCAACTCACTACTAATGGGTAGGCAAAAACAATGAAAATCTTACATGCTATTAAAAAACTGAGAAAAAAAAAAACAACTCACATGAATGTAACTAAACTGTCATGAGACATCAATTTCCCTATATTAAAGTTCTTGTAAGTTATATATTTATATATGGAACAGACAAAAAGGAAAATGCGTAAACAGTTAATATAATGTAAAAGTTTGTCAAAATGTACATAAAAATGGGCATTAAAAAAAATGGATATTTTTTCTTGAGCTGAATCGGTATGTTATAAAAATGTGGCTCTGTGAAATGGAGGAAGTTTCCTAGGTTTAAGGCTTGCTTGTGACCAAAAGAAAAAGAAAAGATTCCTATTTCATGAATGGTCGTTCATGTCAAGCGCAATGTAAGAATACCAGGCTGGTGTGGACGCTGGTGTGGAGACCGTGTTATAACACAAATGGATTTCCAAATACGTCCAGCTACTCAGCCAGCCAAGTGCAACTACACTCAAGTCGGAAAAAATAAAGAAAACGTACACGAGTGCAAGAAAGTATTGCATATTTTTCCTTATTGTTCTGGGAACAAAAAGAGGAAGACAAAAACTGATTAAGAAATTGCAGCAACATCCATAAATAGCAAACTACGGTTAGCATGAGCAGGAATAGTGCCTGGGATTTACACTTTAATATTTGCGCTAATGAACGTCTACTGAGTGTCCAACTAACGGGGCCAATGAACACTGAAAGTGGGCCGATTGATGGAGAATACAAAACTGCAGCCTGATTTATGCTTCCTTTAAAAACACGATGGATTCTGTCAAACAGGTGGTTTGGATTGCTAGTTTGAAAAAAGTAGTCTCCAAAACAGAAGCATCCAAGCTCGCTACCCACTTACTCGATGATTGACCAGCAAGGATGGGTGAGCTTTGATCCAATAACATTCTCGTGTCTGTCGATGCAGGATGCTTAAGACTGCCTGTTTTCACCTGTTTCTACTGCCTACTTGCTCCCCACTTAGTGGCTGGACAGCTAAAACCATCAGCACTTCAGGCAGTGAAGCATAAACCAGGCCTAAGGTTGCATTTAAAAAATGTATCCAGAAACAGCACCAACGTTGGATCATGAGATATGGGACTCACACCGAGGACAGAATGAAAAAAAAAGGGAAGATGGTGATCATCTGTGTTATTAGACTCTCTGATTTCCTGCACAGATGATGACTGGATAAAGGAAGTTCTCCACATTGCAACTTGTGCATCAACTCAGAACTGGAACATTGCTCAAGGCACATTGATGAGGAACAACTGTTTTTCGTGCAATTTCGGTGGAGAGTGGAGACAAAGAATGATTGTATATAATGCAACAGAGGAGGGAGGACCAATATAGAGAAATGATGAGAAGCTAAAGACGAGTAGCTGGTTGATTGTGAGGACAGCAGTAAAAATGCCCTTCCTTTATTAAAGGGTCAAACAAATATTTGATTGGCAAGTGCCCGGAGTTTGGATTACAATACTGTATTTTTATTCACACTACTATAGCTCTACATAATCTATGTAAAAATTTGTCACTAACACTAGAGCATGCACATGTTTTTTTTTCTTACTTTTTAAACTTTTTAAGATCAACGGTGAATGAGTGAGGTGCAAATGTATTATATACGTACGTACTGTAGGAAACATAAAACAAAACTCAAGTCCAAAAATGAAGAACAAAGGTTAAATTGCATGCAAAGCAGTGTAATGAATTATAAAAAAGGCTTCGCTTTGCAGTTGCATTCTTATTGTTCGATCTTCACATTTTTGTTTTTGTGTAACACTTTTACAAAGGTTACAGAGGAAGTTTCTGTTGTATACGTGTCTCAACTACCAGTCTGTGGGTTCAGAAGAGGCACAAGAGCTTTAGCCTAAAGAAGGCTGTACAGTAAGGACCGTACTGTACGTAAAAAAGGTCGCAATGCGCAAGTGCTGGGAACTGTTCATAATTTAAATTAACGTGGAAATGAAAGACCACAGATTAGCGAGGTTTCTCCCAATAAGAGGTTGAAGAAAGCCTCTGATATGACTGAACTTTGTTTACGTTATACGTGCTGATGAGAAAAAGAACAGCTACTGCTCCTGGATTATGTGCTTTGCCAAAATAACTTAATGTAAAAAGTGTTTTTGAAACAAACTTAGCACAGCCGACTTCAACATGGATGTTGTCTGAATGTTTAAAAAATTGATTGTTT
Source organism: Loricariichthys derbyi (assembly GCA_033118015.1). Classification (NCBI taxonomy): domain Eukaryota; kingdom Metazoa; phylum Chordata; class Actinopteri; order Siluriformes; family Loricariidae; genus Loricariichthys; species Loricariichthys derbyi. The sequence goes on from JAVSBU010000002.1 coordinate 4,543,202, forward strand.
TTAAATGGCAACATTTCTTAAAGGGATATTTGTTCTACATTACGAACAAATTCGCAAAGATGAACGAACATAATAGTAATAATAATAATAATAAGCAAGTACAGCCCCCTCTTTTCTCAAGGCTATTTGTTCTTTTTTTGTACCCCCATATTTTAGAGTCCCAGAGGTGTAAATGGACTAGGAAGAAAAATATATAGCGAGATATATATACTTTTCAACAATCGTTGCAATGAATTATCTATCTTACAAAAGATATTTAACAATCAAACAGCTTTCCAACAAAATTGCACTTTCCACAATTCAAAATTTCCACTGTTTACCTCCACTGAAATCTCCTGTCCTGTCCTCGCTTTCTCTCTATAGTGCTGCACAGACCTTCCTATTGGGTGTTTTAATAACGACTGAAATGATTCTACACAAAAATGAAACATGAACACGCCTCCGATACAGGAGACATCGTTTGCCTTGAGAAACTAAACAAAAACAAATCAAATCTCCAATTTGAATACTTCACTTTACAGCCTTCTGAGCTCATATATTTCACCTGGTTGACCGATATCAAACATCACCATCTTCTTACTCCCTGCCCCGAGATACAAATTTCTTCATATAGTTGTTGTTTGTCTGCACCTGTAGTCCTCAGAGGGCCTATCTGCTGTGTGCGAGGCGGCGCAGGTCTCGTTATTAAATGGTGGAAATGAATGAACAGTTCTGGCCAGAGCAGACGTATGAGTCAAGATAGAAGTTTCAGCTCATGGATATTTCAGCTCTATCTGCATAAAGTCATTAGCAGAACCATCCGATAACCAGATCCACTAGATCCTGCCGAACACAGGACGGGAGGGGGGGGTTGGAACGCGGGGAGCGCCAGTCGGGGATGGGCAGAACACATAGCCGATAAGTGAAACTGCAGCAGATTAGTGATTAGTGGCTTGGCTCTTGCTGAGTTCGGCTACAGTCACGGACTGAAGGAAGCTCTGTGATTTTGTCACGTTATGTTTCCCATATTTGGCCGGGTCAAAGAAATCATGCATTTTTCCTGGTAAATCAGAATGCTCCTTTGATCAAGCTCAACCTCCATTAAAGAGAAGAGCGGGACAGTTATTAGATACGTATATAGGCATAGAAACCATACATCTGGAGGAATACATATGAGCTATATTATAGATATCAAGTATGTCGGTTGTAAGCGTGTCGAGTTGATTTGATCCGATTCCTTCTGGGTTCTGCTGTAGCCATGCTGTGGGTGCTGAGGGTGGGAGCGGCTCCTGGCGCGTCACACCGTTGGGCACATTTGTGGGTCACACTCAGGAGAGGCAGGGGAGGCATTTGAGCTCGGGAGAGGCCGGTCTGAAACTGTAGTCCTTAGCCCAGGTACCACTGCATAGGAGAGACAAAGAGAATGGTTAGTATGGAAATGCAACAGACAGCAAGGTGTGCTGTGAACACTGTGGTGTTTGAAAGTTTGTGACCCGTTTAAAAATTTCTATATTTCTGCATGAATATGACTTAAAACTTACCTTAAGTAGATAAAGAGAACCTAGTTAAACAAATGAGACAAAAATATTATACTTTGCCATTTATTCATTGATGAAAATGATCCAAAATTACATATTAGGGAGTGGCAACAATATGTGAACCTTTGCTGTCAGTATCTTGTGTGCCCCCCATGCAGCAATAATTGTAATTAAACATTTCTAGTATCTGTTGATCAGTCCTGCACACTGGCTTGGAGGAATTTTAGCCCATTCCTCCGTACAGAACAGCTTCAACTCTGGGATGTTGATGAGTCCTTCAGGTCCTTCCACAACATTTCCATTGGATTAAGTTCAGGATTTTGACTTGACCATCCCAAAACATTAACTTTATTCGTCTTTAACCATTCTTTGGTAGAACGACTTGTATGCTTTGCGTCGTTATCTTGCTGCAAGACCCACCTTATCTTGATATTCAGTTCATGGACAGATGTCCTGATATTTTCCTTTAGAATTTTCTGAGATATAAGAATTCATTGTTCCATCGATGATGAAAAGCCGTCTTGGCCCAGATGCTGCAAAACAGGCCCAAACCATGATACTACCACCACCATGTTTCACAGATGAGATAAGATTCTTATGCTGGAATGCCATGTTTTCCTTTCTCCAAACATAACACTTTTCCTTTAAACCAAAAAGTTTTATTTTGGTCTCATCCCTCCATAAAACATTCTTCCAATAACCTTCTAGCTTGTCCATGTGATTTTTAGGAAACTGCAGACAAGCAGCAATGTTATTTTTGGAGAGCAGTGGCTTTCTCCTTCGAACCCTGCCATGCACACCATTGTTGTTCAGTGTTCTTCTGATGGTGCACTTCAGTTGCTTAGAAGTTCCCCTGGGGCAACTATTACACCTCTTGCTCTTGTAGTGATCTTTGCTGGTCGACTACTCCTAGGGAGGGTAACAATGGTCTTGAATTTCCTCCATTTGTACACAATCTGTCTGACTGCGGATTGGAGGAGTCCAAAGACTTTAGAGATTGTTTTGTAACCATTAACAACACAACAACAAGTCCTCAGAAATCTCCTTTGTTCGTGCCATGATACAAACTTGTTGTGAAGGGCAGGTTTTGATAGATTCCTGTTCTTTAAATAAAAATGGGTGCCCCCTCACACCTGATTATTATCCCATTGGCTGAAAAACATGATTCTCATTTCACTTGCAAATTAACTGTTAATCCTAGAGGTTCAAATACTTTGGCCACTCACTAATAGGTAATAATGGATCATTTTTCTCAATAAATAAATTGCCATGTATAACATTTTCATTTGTTTAACTAGGTTCTCTTTATCTACTTTTAGGACTTGTGTGAAAATTTGATTTTAGGTCATATTAATGCAGAAATACAGAACATTCTAAAGGGTTCACAAACTTTCAAGTACCACTGTATATGAGCATATACAATTATTCACAGACTCTTAAAATATAACCAGAAAATAAGGAAGTGTGGAGTATTAAAAACTGACTCACCCTACTCCACCCCACCAAATATTCTATAGGTTCTAGAATATCTATAGATATTCTATTCTATGGCAAGTGTTGAGTGTGACCTCCCCTTACACTAGTCTAGCAGCATTTGGCAGCTTCATCAGGAAGGTCTTTTTGGAAGGCTAGCAGCCAATAAATCACTTTTTCAGAAGTACAACCATAAAATAGGTGAATAGACATGCTAAGGCTCACAAAGATTTGAATGAAGATTAGTGTTAAAGAGTATTATGGATAGATGAATCAAAGTCTGACATTTTTGGGTCGAATCGTTGACAATTTGTTATATGGCTAAGATTGTTTCACAGTACTACACACCTCTGTAGTACGTACTGTTATTAAATTGTGCTGTGTTGCCCATGTTTTGTGCTATTTTAATCCTGGTTTGGTCCAAGTCTTTATTTAAGGTTGTTTTCCCTAGTTCTTGGAAAGTGATTTA
>JAVSBU010000002.1:4657375-4669796 GCA_033118015.1 Loricariichthys derbyi
GTTTGATCCCTAAGACGGCCAAAAACTCTTCCGGGACGCTTCCGGGAGCTCTTACCGTCTATGTGTAAAAGGGGCCTAACCATCTTTGCTGGTTTGACTGATGGATAGAGCTTCTATCGCAGTAGCAGGGAGATGATCCCCATCCGACTTCCTTTCTTCACACACGGCCAATTGTGCCTGTGACATGCCCGGCCAGGCCAAAGGCACAGAGAAAACACATCTCTGTGGTGATATAGATTTTATTATAAAATCTAGTGGAAAATATCAATATCATAGCGTGTTAATATCAACATCATAGTTCAGCCTGCTCCTAACAGCTGATATTGATATTACCCAGCCCTATATTCTAGTACAATCCACTAATATGCCATATTGCCTTCTTTTTGGTGTGTATCCTTTGTTCTCTCAATAATACGCTTAATCCTGGAAAGGATCGCAGCAGAGCCAGAGCCTAGCTGGTGGCATAGGGCCAAAGGCAGGAACAACCCTAGTCACAATTTAAAATGTAGTGGCCTAAATCTCTTATCATGAATTATCGACAACATTTCTGAAGTTAGAACACAGAGCATTCTTAAATACAGGCCTAAACACATTGCTTGTTATATACAGTGGTGCTAAAATGAGACTGCGCTATCTGGCATCTTAATTCTTTTTTTTTTGTTTGTTTGTTTGTTTTTCACATCAGAAAGCACAAGAGGCTTTAGCTGAGAGGGGAAATATGCAGTATGTAAGTGGAGTGTGCTTGGTGGAGATGTAAACCAGATGTGGAGTGCTCCATCACTGGCATGGTATCATATTCTGCCTTGACATGACAAGACCACACTCACTTGCACGCCGGTTCCTGAGCTCACAATAAAATTGGCAGAAGAAAAAAGAAAACACAATTTTGGGGCTTTGAGATATGAATTTGTAAATGTCATAAATTAAAAATCCCTCACAATCCTTAATCTTGGCATGAATAATCTTGTGTGAACCCTTTTTGCAAAGGTGTCTTGGAAAACAGAAAAGCATTGATCAGTTCTTAAGACAAAACCACTGCAATTAACTTTGTGTTGTTTCTGACACTTCATTAAGTTTGTTTTGGTACTGTGTGAGCCCTGGATTAGGGAAACAGTTTTTAAATGTTCATCCGTTGGCATTTCAAATCTGGCACTACCCGTCCGAAAGATTCCTCATTCCAGTCTTTACATGCTCTTATACACATAATGAATTGCAAGCTTCAGACTTGATGTGTCAATGATGAAATGCTAACACACTAGAAATACAACAGCATCCAGTAGAGTTTACGGCACAGTATCAATTGCAGTCATTTGGAACTGATCTCATCCGAGGAGCTTCCGACCTAGACAGACCATTTTTAGAGGACAAAGCTTAGCATGGTGTCGGAATGAACACATTTGAAGATATTACATCCACCCCCCCATGTGCACCCTCCTCCTGCTCCCCCTCCTTCTCCACCCTTGAAAGCATGTGGTGACCCAGGAATGTGTAAAATGGGGGGCAAATGAATTGCTCAGGCACTTGAGCTCCACTTGCTATTACAGTGAGCTGCCCTACCTGTGTTGAGTCAGCAGTGTGCTCACTCTATCCGTCTAATGGACAGCACTGGAATTTAATTAGCAAGAAGCCGCAGAGTGGGAGCCTGAAGATTACCCCGGACAAGAGGAGTGACGCAGCAGCGTTTGGCTCTGTGTGTGAGTGTGTGTGTGTGTGTGTGTGTGTGTGTGTGTGTGTGTGTACTGTAGACAGGACATATCAAACAGTTTGCCTCTTGCTTGCTTCCATCTTCCTTGTTACATATTTACTCTGAGACACTAAATGTCCATGCAATTACAGTGAGGATTGTAGATATAAAATTAATAAGTATTTTTTTATCAGGGGACATAATGGAGCTGATTAACTTTTTGTTACAGTGCACTTCATAAGCAATTGGACAGTATAGCATTGGGTTCAACATGGATATATTTACATTTATGCTATTTAGCAGACGCCCTTATCCAGAACGACTTACAACTGATACAAATCTTACAATCCAAGCAATTGTAGATTAAGGATCTTGCTCAAGGACCCAACAGTGGCAGCTTGGCAGAGGTGGGATTTGAGCCCTGGACCTTCTGGTCCATAGTCCAGTACTTTAATCACTATAAGATTTATAAGATTTTGGCTGTATTACATAACACTACAACTCAATGTGTTTACATGCATTTCTGCAATCATATTTCTCATAGCATGTATACCAGTTACCTGATTTCAATTGGTTTTCTTAGTCACATAAGCAGTATCGCATTTATCTGTGCATGTAATAGAGCTGCCAGGTCTGCTTTTTCTAAAGACTTGGCCTTATTCAGGCTATTTATTCATTGACTTTGGCAGGTTTTTCTTGAGGTAACTGACAACCCCAGAATTAAACGTGCCATGACTATTGAACACTTCTGAAGTGCTGTAAATACTTGAGAAAAGAATCTGATTATTTAATATAAAGGTTTGAAGTTTATGTCATATATTTATGTGAAATCATTACCTGGTTGCAAAGTGGACTGATTACTGAAGCGAGTGTAAACCCATTGATCGGATTACTGACAAAATCTGATTTTCTGCATTGATCATGGTTATTAAGTGCATTTAACCAGACTCATTGATGCTTCAAGGAACCTTTATATTTTTAGGAGGTTCTTCATGAAGAAATGACTACCTAAAAGCAATAGACATCCAGATAACCAGATATCCAGATGGAAAAGCTTTTTTCCCCCTAACAGAATATTCAATGTTTCATTTCATATGTAATGTTTGTGAAGACAGATCCACTGTATGTGACTTAATACATTCTGGGAAAATTAAAGAAAAGAGAGTACAAAGAATAGTAAATGATTAAAGTGATAGTTGGAGTTGTCAACTTCTTGTTAGGTCACATAGACAGGGTATGAGACTGATCTGGCCACACAATACAGAGGTCATGTGAGGCTGTTCTATGTGATTAAAGCTGACCATGAACTATACCTTTACAGCTCTCTTCAACAATGAGGCAAAGCAGGCCTTACTGCAACCTGTTTACTTTCCATGTTTACTTTCCTCTACAGCAGCCATACCTTTCTAGGAAAGGTTTCAAAATCTGCAAGATTTCCTATATTACTAAATGGAAATGAGCTAATCAGGCTGTTCCGGTGCTTACTTAATTCAGGGCACATTTATGTGCCTTGAGCTCTCAGGAGGCACCTTCCACAACAATGATCAGAAAAAGCAGGGTTAAAATGTGAGAAACATAAATACATGGTGCCAGTGGTCAGTTATTTCACTGATGAAAGAGCTACAGTGATTTGATCCACAGGTCTGTAAGACGGGCTACGTGTTACAGCGTGTTACGTGTTACAGCTCTCTGCTACATCTCCAACTTCCACAGGAATAGTCAAACAATATCCAATAAAAGTAAGTGCCAACTCATACCAGTGCCAGAGATGGTGTGTATGTCTTTCTCAAGGTATAACAAACATAATAAAGCTCCCCTTCTACCCTGCATCCTGGCAAGTAGACTCCGGCTCATCACTCAGCCCACGTAACAAAGGCAGGGGGGCACGAACTGTGATTAGGGATCTCAACAAGGAGTCCACTTATTCAAAACACACATGCAAGGAGAGGCTTCTCACCCATTCTTGTACAGATTTAACCAATTAGCTTCGTCACACAGCTCTGCGTTCCCAGATGGTTCACAGCTAATCAAGTGGCGCTTTTGTTTCGTCTGTGAAAACAGTTTTATTGTCGATGCGCAGGGAGAAACGAGGCTCGCCGCTGATGAAGAAGGCGCTTCTCGAGAAAGCTCACAAAGGTGGAGAAAGCAAAGGCTCATTCAAGATTCATGGGGCACCATATAGGAGGAAGCGTATTGATTACAAAAATGCTGCCATTTAAATGTAATTCAGATGACTTCACAGCTGGTGTGGCGATGCCTCCTACTAGCAACAGAGAACTTTTGCTCTGCTTATGACTGATGCCTCAATAATATTGAAATGTTGGAAAGAATGGGCCAGCATGGACCTTCAGACAGTTCAGAGGAGGTCTCGCAACTGTCAAGTGGAGAAATAAATTGTTTCAGAACTAGCAAGCAGTTTCATAAAGTTCTCCTTTATATAATATTGAATGTCTGGATGGCATTCTCAGGCAACCCAATTAGAATTAGGACTTGAGACTCTAAAAATTGCTAAACACTACATAACTCAATACTTGACTAGTTAGAGACTTTGGAAAGCCTTGCACAATATGTGACATAATCTGACATTTCAGTAATATGTGGACACAGCACACACTCATCTAATAACTAAGCTTTGGATATTGGACACATAACTGAGTCATCATAAACAGCCTATCTAAATAACAGATAGTAATTCTAGACTAAAATACTGGTGTATTGCCAATCCTAAACATCCAGCATAACCTGACAGTGGCCTCTGTCTACTCATGGGGCAAGAGTTCCTTCAGTGTAAAAGAAATTTAACCACAACATGCTTTATCTAAGCAGAATAAATAGCAGTTTGCATATAGTATAGAGTAATAGAGATCCTCTGGTTGTATGTTGAACTTTTTGCCCACCTAGATTTCACTACGTTTGCCCTACTTGCTTGCGGCTTAGATCACTGATGTTTAAATAAATAAATAAATAAATAGCCCTGGTCCCAATATATACAATCAGGATGTAATGACACATTTGTTGCCATGTAATGGCTCCTGTTGGCCACATGGCCTCATGTAGTTACTGCTCTAACACATGAGACAAAACACAATATGTTAACGAGCAGGTATTAAGCCTATCTATATTATTTAAAATAAATTTGTCCTTATAACAAAATTTGCCAACTTCATCTTGACTTATGATAGTTTTAAGTTTTAGCAAAGTGATTGGCCATTATCCATTCTCATTTCCATTTTTTTACAAAATGGAACCTACTGACAGGTGTAGCATCTACAGATATTTATTAATCTTTTTCCCTTCACATTATTTATTGCAAGTCAGGCTGCTGGGAAAAACACAGGAAAAAAGGTGCACGTAATCCCTGGATGGGACATAAATCTATTACATTGCTGGCAGGGGTCACCATTGCAAAGCCAGGTTGATGAACTCCCAGCCGGCCGCTCCTCTCTCAGACACACAGAAGAAACTGATGGAACTTGAACCTTAGTCACCGTGATGGTGGTCTAGTGTCTTAAACCACTGTTACAAATTAGCACCTTATTCAAGTTTTGTTAAGTCTACAAGTCTGATGTGTATTAGTAGAAATAGTTATTGTTGTAATTAATCTACCAAAAAACAAATGACTGTTGAGCAAATAAGATAAAAACACATTAGTCAATCCCACTAATTAACTAATTGAAGACTGGGCACACAGCTGATAATTCTGGCCCATTCCTAATTGTTAGTACATTTACTCATAATAAGCCATTTCAACACTGACCAATGCTCTTAGCACTGTCATAATAGCCACCAAACTAAATCGCAAAATAAAACCACTACCGAGGTTTCTGTTTTGCCTGGACTACACTAATATCCATATTTACTTATTTATTTATATTTCTCCAGCTCAGACAGATGGAGGGGCTGAGGGCATTTCTGGGGATAAATAGTTTAATAATTTAAAGTCGGTTCCACACTTAGCCCGCAACCCCATCACCACCCTCGTCCATTTCAATTATTAAAAACAACATCTGACAAAAATATACACCAACAAAACAAAAGAAACAAACAAAGATGACAAGTAACCTTGGTTAAAGAGCAAACACTTTGTTAGCAAATACATGCTCCGTAGTGTCCACCATCTGGAGAAATTCCAGAAATGGTTGGAGTTTCATAATGTATTCAAGGCGTTGCTCCAACCTCAACTTGTTCAAAATCGTGGAATTAAGGGCTGGCTTTGTTAAATCCAGAGCGCATATTGCTTTGCTCTACGCATAACTGCCGCAGTCCTATGACCTATATATTCAGGAGTTTGATGTACAGGACAAAAGGATCTAAAGAGTTTTCTTGCTGAGATGAGAATATACCCCCCAAACATTACAAAGAGAAATAGGTCGCCCACTCATTGCTCGGTTGTAGAAAGGGTTACCCCAGTAACCAGGAAGCTAACATTCAAAGGCAGAAGGCTAAGTGACCTCCATTTAAAACAGCTAAGCTGCTGGTAAAAGAAAGAAAAGACTGGTCCAATTGTGTGATATGGAAAGTCTAAAAGAAGCCACAATTACTAAGGGTTTGCACGTCAATGTAAACTAATAACATAAAAAATTATCAAGTGTTTCTACTAACAGTCACTAAAGACAATTCTGTCAATACTATTTAATAAAATAATAAATTGTATGTTTGAAAGTCTCTATGAAGAGCCAAGAGAGGCTTTCCGCACCCGAATAGTAACTTATTTATTCATCCATTCCTATATTTTTTTGCAATACATCCTACCAATAATCACTTTGGGTCTGAAGCTTACCCTAAAACACGAAAGTTGAAAACACCTGGTCAAATTAGCCCCTCCATATATGCTAAATAGTAAGTAAAATCTGTAAGAGCACGGTTATGCATCATTTAGTACAGTTGTATATGGTTTGAGATGCAGCCATTGTGATAAAAACAAAACTACAAGAAAGGGGAAAATCAGAGACTGCGAAAGATTTTTTCTAAACCATTTAATGTGTTTGAAGTAGGCAAAATCTTGGAGAAACTGTGGTAGACTGTGTAGAACGTGTGGTAAATATTACGCCCTAAATGTGACGGATTACTAATGCACATATAGAGGTCGTGAAATTTAATTAAATTGAGAGGATAGAACACAAGTGCATGTCTGTTACGGCACAAAAAAACTAAATCTGTTTAGAACCGAAGAGCAGATGGGCATAAAGGGGATGAAGACAGGAAAGCAAATGAGGCAACATATTCCTTATTAAAGGACTAATCACACACAGACATAGACACAGACGGGAAAACCGAGAAGGTCCCGTTCTACATAGAACCCTGATCTTTCTTTTATATTTCACTAACCATACGGTAGTTTATTTTTCACTTCTTTCACCATCTGTAGCAACTTTCCCCTACAGACTGGCACAGCTGTGTTGTTTCATGTCTATGCTCTCTTTTATATTCCCATACAAAATAGGTCTGCTGCACAATGGTGTCCTGTGCCTCAACAGTCAGGCCCATGCACACTCCACATTCATGCAAAATATATAATACATATATCAAATTAATACTGGGCACTAGGTTGGTGCCCTATATTAACCCTCCACTGTAGGGACCCAGATTTGAGTTCTGGTGATGCCTCCCAGTGGGGTCAGGCATCGTATGCTGACACAATTGGCAGTCTCTGAGGAAGCACAACCCAGCCAGGGAATTACCCACTGGTGCTGGAACAGCAATGCCTACTCAGCCTATTGGACACTGACCCTTAAACTGACATGCACCTGTTGTAACAGTGTGCTGTAATTACCTTATAACAAGCATAAGGCTTAATATGAGGCTTACATTTAATCACAGAACATGACACTTGTGTGTTTGGTTAAAATAAATTTAATAGATGTAGATGAAAACACAAAATGACATGCAAGTTCAGCATTGTTAATGACTAATCCTTATTAAATATAAATATTTTAGTGCACAGGACTAATTTACTAGCAGCAACAGCGTGTCCGTATGCACAGGCACCAGAGCTCTTCTTTGGAAAATGTAGCAATATTAAACATGGTATGACAGAGAGTGTTATCTTTGTACATACTAAATAAGGTTTTTATTCTTCGTTTCTTTTACTTGTTTTACTCTTCCCATGTGGGTAGATGAAGGAGACAACGGTTAGGGGTTGTATCTGTTGATATCTGAAAGTAAAGGCATTATTCAGTAAACCAAAATATTGTGCTAAAGAACACACTTTTTTGTTGTTTGTCACATGTAGTGGACCATTTTTGTGCCAGCAGGTAATGCCAGCTCTGGCAGCTACTGCCACAAGTATATTTCAGACGTGTGGGAAACACTGTAACGTCATGTGATCGGTTCTGATCATCATATCATTCCAGCACATCTGAAATGTGTTTATACTTAGCAATTTGATCTGTCAACAATATTCCCTGTGGTTTTGTCTCCTTATAGTCATTTGTTACATTTAAAAGCTGTTAGCTCATCGCCTATCCAAAAGAGGTATCTGGCTGTGTGCCAAACTTTGCAATAGTCTACTGTAGATAGTGTATTATATGAATACACACAGCCTCTGCCTTGGTTTTGCAAGAAATAGCATAGAGTTTTTTTTACATCCATTACACACGTCCATTATCCCTCTGAATTGTCAACATGGATCGATAATTAACCAAAGTTTTATGTTCAGATGCCTTTAGATGAAGAAGTAAAACGTCTTAATACTTTTTTTTAATCTGATCAGTTTACTTAAGACGTTTTAATCGGTGACAAGACAAAAGCGCCTCTTCGTGTATCTAGGTCCACTGCAAAATCATTTTTTGCTTACGGGTTACAATCTATCCATGATACGACTAAATTATGTCCTCATAAAGTCCTAATACAACCAAATATCCCGCAATAAAAGCACAGAAAAGGGTCTCTCCCTACCAGCAGAGCTTAAAACAATGGGACTCTTGTTGAATGGCATGCACACACAAAGGATCCATTCTCAGAAGTTAGCCAATGCTGCTGTTCTGAAATGCTAGAGACGTCTGATGTCGTGGTGAGACTAGAACAGTTTGAGCCATTGGAAACGTCTTCATGCACTTGGCAGGATGGATTGTACTTCTGTCTGAAGGTGCGATAACTAAGAGTCAATATACTATCAAAGAAAAGGCACTAAACAGATTAATTACTGTATGTGCAGCAATTTTAGTTAAGGTCTAATTACTTTAATAATGTTTCTGCTTAACTGTGCATCCACTACCCACGATCATTCTAACCATCTTAAGTACCACACAATAAAAAACTTCATACCTGTATAGCACAGGTAGTGAATATTACCATCAAATAATATACCAAATGTCATATATTCATAAATATCACATATAACAATAAAACATGCTCAGTAATTTTATTATAAGTATTGAGATAAATATAAACGGCAGAGCACGCAGTTGGTCTGCCCCCTGTGTTTTCACAGTCCGGGGCCTATTTCTCTCTCAGTGCCTGTGTGCTAAGGCAACTGAGGAGATAATACAGAACTAATTAGCAAAAAAACAGTGCACAGGGGGACAGCAGTGAGACCCACAGTGCAGGTACACGTGTACACACACACACACACACACACACACACACACACACACACACACACACACACACACACACACACAGTGCATATTGACTCAGTATTCATACACATACTAGAGATGCACTGATCCCGGTTTTTCTCTTCTGATACTGTTCGGCTGATACCGAGCACCAGAGTACTCCAGTTCCCTCTCACATTCCAAAAGTATGTGTACGAGTGTATGTGCCCTATGACAGTCTACGGTTGTTCCTCTCTTGTGCCCTGTGTTGCCGGCTGAGCACTGGGACGAAGCAGATAAGACAATGAATGTATAAAGAAATGTTCGATGTTAGCCAGCATGAACTTTGATTTTTAGCTGTGAATTTAATTGGGGATCTTTTTTAAATAAGGCACCCTTACTTGTAAATTTAACCACACTGACTATAACTTTTTAGCCTGCATAAAATTGAGAATAATGCAAAAGTACAAAATAGTTTTCCGCACGTGAAAGTTTAGAAATAATGAGATAATTCATAATCATTACATATAAAGGCATGCTTTATGTTAATAAAAGTGGGAAGTAATTTACATGGTTATTACGTTTCAATGTTTAAACGACAGTATAAAATGGTCACATCTCGCCAATATCTGACTAGCTTAATGAGGTCAGTATTGGTGCCGATTCAAACCAGTGTGTCGAAATGGTGCATCACTAACACATATACACAGACCCCGTTTATACCAGGATGCTTTAATCATCTTAAATCTGTACTATTTCCTGATAAGGTTACAAATATTTACATTTATTTCTAGCAAAATGCCTGTCTGGTCAATCAAACTGAAATTTAATCGTGATTTCACACAAATCTTGCAAATAATCATAAACTTTCTTTGTTGTACCTAGTTTTTGTTGATTCACCTAAAAGATACAACTTGAGTGTTTCCACGGCAAGGAAGTTCTCCTCGAAGTCTCCAGCATCCCCGTTACCTCTGTGGGCTGTGATCTTATTAAGATGCAATGCAAATAACAAGAACGAAAGACCTTGACGTAAATGTTGTCAAAGTGGTTTTAAGCAATTTGGTTGAAATGCATAGTCAGCCAGTGATTAAGAGGAAATAAAATATAACATTCAAAAAAAGAAATACAGAAAGACCCTACATAATAAAAGTATGAAGGGGTGAGTGTGTGCGCACGTAATCACAAATGTGATCTAGAAATGATGCAACTGGACCTCAGCCCTCGAGTTTTTTTTTTTCCTTTTGTGATGGTTGACGTATAAAGTGCTGAGACTGAAGCCAGAGAATGTGTTCTAAATCTGCAGATTAAGATCAGCTCTGACAATACACATTAAACAGATTACACAAATTTGCCCTGCAATCAGGCTTATGAGAGATTCGCTCAGCAAGGGCACACGCTCACTGCTCACCAGTGCTTCCTCCGCCCCCGGAGAACAGTATTTTTGTTTAATCAAATCGTACTGAACCAAAAGAAGCCCATATCCAGCAATTTTATAAGCGATGTTGCTGAATCCTATCATTTGATCATGACTATTCATTTAATGTTGGGTATTTTCCAGGTAGGATATAAACAGAGCACTTAGTGTACAGTGATTCAGTGAGTTCACCTCAAATGTATTTTTATGAATGGGCCCACGTTTATTTCTAATGAATGGTAATGGGTAAGCACACGAAACTGACTTTGTGTCTCTATGTGTGTGAGTTTGTGTATATGTGTTAAAAGCAGTGTGATGGCGCTTTTTTTTTTTACAGAAACCATACTGGTTGGTGTAGGAAGGAGAGAATAACAGACAGAAGAGAGTGAATGAGAGTAAGGGCAGGGGGTCCCTACCCACAATGTGTACTGCAGTAACCACAACAAAGGCTGTGGTTCATCCCACAACAGCATTAAACAGACCCAAATTATTGTTATTCTTTCGCCCGTGGAAAGAAAGGGAAACCCAAAAATGACTGCAGCCCAATGCAGGCTGAGAGAAGGAAGCAGTTACTCTCTGAAAACAATATGAACTACAAGCTTATGGACGTATACATACTCAGTGAGTAGACTGAGGTTGGTTGTATATGGTGCAAGGGAACATCCCAAAAAAGAAAAACAGACTTGAGTCCCCAAATACAAGCGCCAGTAAAATCCATATTGTAAAATCCATATTTATGGCATTTAGCAGACACCCTTATCCAGAGCAACTTACAATTTATACAATCTTACAATCCAAGCAATTGTAGATTAAGGGTCTTGCTCAAGGACCTAACAGTGGCAACTTGGCAGAGGTGGGATTTGAATCTTGGACCTTCTGGTCCATAGTCCAACACCGTAACCACTAGACCACCACAGTCCCACAGATGGTATTCCCATGTAAGAAACGAATCCCGGACCTTGTACTTATGTGGCCCCAACGCTACCATGTCAACTGAAGTATCAGCATATTTTTCATACTGTCATACTATTTTCATTTAATTAATTTTAAAGTGTACGTAATAGTTTAAACTCTTGTCATTCAATTCAGTACAACTGCATGGCAGGAATTCATCCTTAAGTCTTGACAGAACTTGAACACCTTAAGGATCATCATCAAAGGCAACTAATTTGGAAAGCAAATCTCACGCTGCAAATCTCTTTAAGAGCTCAGAGGTAAGTGGGTCAGCTGGCTTTGCAATCATTTACCATGCAAACAGTTCATCTTAACTAGTCCCCCAGGTCAGATAAGGTAAGAGCAATATAAATATCGTCTAGCTTCCCTGTAAATGCACACATAAGTCCAGACTGGACTGTGTTATCTTTTAAAATCAGCAGTATCCTGACATTGTGCTAGCACAGTGAAAACAGACACATATCAGATCAAAATATTCACAATAAACAAGTGAAACTATATGGGTTCCCATGCAGCATTAAAACACGCTTTGGACATGCAATCAATAGGATTCAAGGTATTATTAACATTAAAGCATTAACATTAATGTATTATATGTAATTCTAGTATTTAGAAGTATATCAGAAGATTGTAAAGTGAGTGCTGTTTATATTTGAAACAAATTAGTCCACACCACTTTCTATTACTGTTTCTGAACTCAAGTTGCACACAATCACCCAGGAGTGTGTATATATACACACACACATACATATACATATACAGTACAGGCCAAAAGTTTGGACACACCTTCCATTCAATGCGTTTTCTTTATTTTCATGACTATTTACATTG
>JAVSBU010000002.1:4698487-4712242 GCA_033118015.1 Loricariichthys derbyi
AGTTTATAAAGATAAAATAATGTACTTACTGTATAACTACTACAATAAGCATAGCGCCGCTACTTCACAGAAATTCACTTATTACGGGTCTGGAACGGAACACTATATATGAAATATTTAGGCTACGCATTTTGCTTTTGTTTTTAATTTTAGAACGGATTCCCAATGGAATGTCTTTAATTTACTTTGATTTAAAATACTTGCAATTTAGTATTTAGTGGAAGTTTTTTGGAACAATTTTGTTGCAGGCAGGAAGAAACTGTAGGTGCAGGTGTATTCTCACGAATGCACGACAACTCTTAGATATAATACAGAATTACATTTATCATTGGCTGGGCATATTTAAGACTTAAGACTCATTTATGTTGTGCACATTGCATGCTTATATTTTGTATCGTTATAGACCTGTGGTGTTCCTTTATGGATGGGCCATTACAAATGATCCCTGATGGATATGAGAAGTTTGAATGCAATTGCTTTGATGATAGTTTTTAGTATGGATGTACCACCACACAGAATCCTGCTGATCCAGTTTGATACTACCATCCAATACATCTTCATTGCCAAGGTATCTAGAAGATTGTCTTCACTTTCATTGTCCCGAACAAGGCAAACCTTTGAGAGTGAGACCAGGCTGAGCCCAAAGAACCAGCTGTCTTGGCCAGTAGCCACACTTCTCTGGGGAGAGAGATGGAGAAAGGCAGAGAGGGAAGAAGCAGGATAGGGGGCTACAGATAGAGACAGAGTGAGGGGGGTGTCCCCTGCTGAGAGTGGCGTTCCTTACGGAGTGCCAGGAATAGAAAGGGGTCCTTTTTCTCACACGACGACCCCTGACCTGCTCCAGACAGCAGGGATTTCACACGCATCTCTTCCACACAATTGATCCCTTCATTCCGCTGCACAGACACAGACCGCCACTTAGATAGTAGGAGGGTGAAGGAAGGTAAAAGTGGCCCACGGTGAAACAGAGAGACGTCAACGACAAGCCAAGATGCTGAACCCAAAGGCCAGCATCTCTTTAAACCCACTGTTTCTTATAAATATCACTAACAGATAGCAGGCTGGTGCTCTGAATATACTACGTATAATCTCCTTCAACTTAATAATAAGTTTCATAGGAACATCTTTTTAATTTTACTCCCATTAATACCAGTATACGTGAATATGTTGTGGAGAATCACTCCACGTCCTGCTGCAATATCATAATTACAATCTGAGTTTACTGCTAATAAATAATGATATGCGTACCAACATTACGTACTAAACAACCACCAACCTGACCCAGATGCTTCACTCTATTTTATTTTAAACTGATTATCTACTTTAATAAAATGGAAATAGAACATCTTTGCACTATAAAAAAGAAAGTTACACTACAAAGCACAGTAACAAAACAATAAACGATTTTTAAAAAAAGTTGCAAGTTGCCATCTAGAATGAACTCTAAATTCTGCTTCCCCACTTCCTCCTTATTAACATGAAGCTCGATCCAAATCGGATTTCCCTCAGATTTTCCTCTTTACAAGCCAACCACGTAATCACGTACCAAGCGAGAATTTCACAGGCCGTTTACATTCAGCCTCGTCCGTATTCTCATGAAGTATCAGGAACCATTACATTAGTTTGTACATCTAATCAGTATAGTGAGTTTTTAGAGCTGGTAGTGCAAATGCTAGAAAGCTTCTTCCATCTCTTTACCCAGATATACATCACAACAAAAAAGTGGACACCCTCAGGCTCTGCTTTCTCTCACAAACATTAAACATATGAACGGATATTACAGTATTTCCTCAAATTTTGCAGGCACCACAAAAAAACCGCACATGGGCAGAAGAACAAGAGGAGAAAACTTAAAGCAAAGAAAACTGGCCGACAATAACCACAGATAAGAATATTACACGCTCTGCAATACGAGTTATACACGAAAAGCGTTATGAGAAATACTTAAATAATACCAAAATAAATGTAGTATAAAATTAACTATATAAAAAGACAAAATCTCTATGCTAAGAAATTTCAAATAAATTGTACTTACACTTGGGTAAAGTAATAAACACAAAATTGTAATTTTATTTCATTGCATTTGGCCAAGTTATTTTTCTCTGTGAATTTTAAATGGTCCTAATTAAGCATGCATGGGTTTTACAGACTCATTATGTTAAACCCCAATAACTAAGCATCTATAATGAACAGAACCTCATTGTGACTGTGGTTAAAGAGTGTAAATATACACCCTATTTTATTTTTTCCCAGACATGATATTCACCTTCTAAACCATATAATTCAGATATTGCATTGTATTAACTCATTTTCACTACTTATTTTGCTTGAAAGTAATCAGTTCCTGGAAACAGCTGTTCATGAGGACCTGGGTTTGAATCTGCTTGACTTGCAATGTGAAAAGTCCTAGACCCTGCAACTGGTGTTCCATCTATGTGTCCACTGCTCCCAGTTAATTCCAAAATAGGTCCCAGTCCTGCTGTGACCCTGACCAGCATAAATGTGAGCAGCACTGCTTCCTCTGAAATATTTATTTCATTATAATTTTTTTCAGTACTTTCTTATTGCTTGTCAGTTCGTTTTTTTGAATAATGACTACTTTTTTCTACTATGTTCTAACAAATTAGGTTCGATTGCACTTTTTCGATTGCACTGTGCTCCGAACAGACCAACACTAATTATGGTCTCCTTAAACTTAATAAAAAAGGTCATATATATTTTTAATTTGATCCCCATTAATACTGGGATCTTTGAATACGTCGTTAGGAAACAAGCCATGTCCTCTATGTAGAAGTTGAGTGTTTGTTCATCAATCGCACACACTCTTAAGTAGAGTTTTGTAGGTGTGTAAATGTTCTGGTGATGCTTCTCTCTCTCCACAGTGCCCAAGGCTGTATGTCCTTCAGCACAGACTTTGAGAGGGAGCATGCAGTGCTCAGGAAGTTCAAGCAGACAATCTTAATCCCCCAATTTCCTCCCCTCTAATCATTTCTCCCTTAGTCCGAGGCGAAGGCCAAATTAGAAACATCTTCTGCTCGATAGGACATTTACACACAGCGAAAAAACATGCACAGGCTGCCGGCAGTAACACGATAACGGAGAAATTACAATTGTGCCACACGAATGCCATGCACTGATTTACGACTTCAAGTCACGCTCCACCCAATCCAATAACGATTACACTTATTGAACTTTTCATGCCTTTATTAAACACACTGATTAATCTTTCACAGTCCACGCTGAGGAAAGCATGAGGACCTTTAGGCTAACTTGTTCTCCTATAGTCATGCCTTCCAATTAACGAGATGTGATTAGAGGTCTGGGCTGTAGAGTCACACTGAACTGTGAAAGTGCTCAAGGTCTGAGTCTGCTCTTCTTAAAAACGACAATATTTGAAATTGGGGTGTTCTGGTTGCACAGCCGCAATTCGTTAGCCCATCACCGTGATGACCCAGCTTATACTTCTGGTGTCCTGCGAGTATAATTGGCCTTGTATGAGGGAGGAGAGGCTGGAACGGTGATTCATTCCCTGGTGCAGCAGCAACAACCCCTGCTGACCCTGCGATAGTCTGGCACCGTGTTCAAGGTAGAAGCTTGTCTACACCCTGTGAATACCGGGATAGAATACTGGAAGTATCCTGACCAGAATAAGTGTGGTTAAAACAAGAAAATAAGGATTTATTGTAATATTGTTATGGAAGATGGTAGAGATCCTTCAACCTGGGAAAAGCTACACATTTTAAGACCTGTATGAATTCAAACCATGTATGAATACAGGGAATTAAATCCTTTTGTTACTTTCCTTAAGACTAGATATCCAACAATAACACTAATGGCATAGGGAATCACTAAAATGTCTGTAAAGTTACAATTTAGTTACTACTTCCAATCCAGTAATCAGATTAAAGTTACTTATCCAAGTCACTGTACGTTACTATTTTTGCCATTTTCCATATATTTTTGCTTTCTTCTTGTGTCTCAGGGAGTAATGTCTGGACTATGCGGCAATTAATTCATGTTATCACCATTAAGATTACAACATAAGATTCTTAAGTAAGGAAAGTAGCAATGATGTTTGACGTTACTGTTAAAAAAGCACTTCCAAAAAAGTATTTGCAGAACTGGTTATTGTTTTATGTTGTGGCGGCCGGGGGTGTTGTCGAAAACTGCCGAATGTAACTAAAAAAAGTAACTTGTAATCTAACTTAGTTACTTTTAAAATCAAGTAATCAGTAAAGTAACTAAGTTACTTTTTAAAGGCGTAATCACTAATCAGAAATAAGGTTAATTTTTCAAGGTAACTATGTCATCACTGTCCAGTGCAACAAAATGCAGATAAAGAACAACATAGTGAAAACGTATTCATAATGAGAGAAACACTGTTGCTATTAAAGGACTTAAAATGTTTGTAATCATGAAAAAAAAGCTGTTTTACATTTACAATGTACTGTATATTTTAGGTACCCAGGCTGATATGCAGAAAGTGTGTGTGTGTTACCAAAGGGGTGTAACAATAATCAAGCATTCCAATAAATGATAAATAAAATTAGTAGGGATTTAGTTTTGAGCCTCGCTTGTTTGTTTATTAACCTCAGAATCAACATTCAGAAACAATCAAGGTGTTTCCAGTAAATAATTTATCTCTGCTAATAGATTCAAGTAAGCATTTTAGCAGCTACTCAAGCTCTTCATCATTACTGAGGAACGATTCTAATTTGATACGCTGCTCCTAGACTGCTGAAGTGCATTTGTTCAGAATAATAGTGCTCTCTTTATATCACAAATAATTATGATTTGATATTAAATGATGATTTATATGATTTAGTATAAGAAGTTTGTCCTAAAAGCAAGAACCTGAGTACACTATACGTCTCATCTATACTCAGATTAACGAATCTTTTACTTACGCACACAATTTGCCTACTTGTGTATAAGTGTATTAAAGTGCTTTTATGAAATTATTCCCTCAGGAGGTAGAGGATCCCATCACAGATGCCTTTTAGCACACTTTTGACTGGACAACACTGCAGATTTAATCCAATTCCTCAATATCGTAACCTCAAACCGTAGCCTACAGGCATTAAACTTCAAACAAATTATGACATCATAATAAACATCTGACTAACAGGCAAAATGTTACATCTCAGACCATTAAACTTTCCAAACACCCTTCAAATCCTAAATGCTTATCTAGCTACTAAAATACAATTCAAAGAAGAATTATATAAGCTAAGATTAAATGCATATACGGAGTTGACTGTGAAGAGTAAAGTGTAATAAAGTTATATATAAAAGTTCTTGAGTTGGTATAAGAGCCAGTCTGAGGAATTTCAATAATGTCGAGCTGAATAGCAAATAATGTGAAAATATTAATGGGAGAAATCTGGCCCAGAAAGTCTAATAAAATAATCACACTAACCACATAAAATAATGGTACAAAAGTATTGCTTAATAAACCATTACAGAATATTTAAAGATGGTATTGTAGCAGTGTAGCGAGATACTGTGTTTTATTGAATTGTCGTAAAGATTGTCACTTTTGGATGCAAAAAAATTCTTTGACATTAATATCCCTGAAATATGCATAAAGCAAAGCATCCGAAATGAAATGTGTGATAAGAAAGTAAGCAGAAACAAAATAAATAAGTCCAAGAAAAATTGTAAAGTTCAAAAATTCAAATAAATGTTGCCATTTTAAAAGGATATTCATTGTAATTGAACTAGGATAAAAATAAATCTACTACATTTTAGATTTAATAAAGATCACAAATTGAACAGGAATTAATTTCATTATTAATTTTAAGCGTTTAATACGCCACTTAGGAATTAATTAGGAATAAATATGTGTAACCTGATCATAATATAGAAGATGCAATTATCTTTATACGTCATAAAAATAAAATAATATTTAATAAAAAATTAAAAATCTAATTTAAATAAAAAATAAATAATTTCATTAGTAGTCAGGAAGCATTGCCATATTTTATTGTAATATTAGAACATTATTTTAATAAGGAACAATTTCAACTCTACAAGAATACACATTTTGAAAGGACTATTAAAACAGTACAAAAATGACATTGTCAAAATAATTATGACACTCTTATGATTAATTAATAAACATTGATTTTTAACTTTTTGTAGTACTTACAATGGTGTAGTGCTGATATAATTTAGCCTCGTTATTTCTGTACTTAACAGTCAATAACATAATAACATAAAAACAATTCAATAGATGTTCATAAATGGTTCATTACACTAAATGAGAGCCACGTCACTAGGTTTATAAATCACCAAGTTAGAATGTACAATCAATATAAAGGTTTACTGACAAAAAACTCTTCAGCTTAAACCAAAAAGCAACTTACAGCTATATATGAAAACACTCACTTAAAGCAAAAATACCTATCTTAGTCGTGACATGATAAAACCGATTAAAGATTCCAGCTTGTTAGTTTGCATTCCCACACTGTCAGGGTCCGGCTCAGTGTCTGGTCCCAGCGTGAGCTACAATAGAGCGTTTCTGCATATCACCACCCCCTGGTTCACAAAAGTCTCTAAACCTCCACCAAAGCACTGAAGTTCCACCCAGCCACTACAATGTAACATTTCCCATTTAGTAATGAAAACTGAATTGTGGTTTCTCCATCATGATCCCTCCGCGGCATCCCACATGGATACACAGATTCACTGAGCCAGTGTGGAGCGGGTGGCCTGGATCAAGCTAAATAAATGGGGGGTAGAGCAAGTAAGGGGGGTCTGCAGAGTTCATAGCCTTCTGTGAGATGAATAATATAGCTATTGTTTCCTAAGCACAGGTTCTTGCCAACACGCTCGGGTTCCAAATGGGTAATATTGTAATATAGGAATAATAAAGATAATGGTTTAGGTTATTGAAGCTGGAACGAAGAACTATCCGTTATGAATAGAGAATGGCCGGCTTTTCAAAGTACTCACTTCCATCCTGACCACAATAGCCCACTGTGACCCTTCCTGATC
Organism: Loricariichthys derbyi; assembly: GCA_033118015.1. Lineage (NCBI taxonomy): Eukaryota > Metazoa > Chordata > Actinopteri > Siluriformes > Loricariidae > Loricariichthys > Loricariichthys derbyi. Next base: position 4,705,487 of record JAVSBU010000002.1, read on the forward strand.
TCACCACGAACGTAAAACGCTTCCCTTTCTGCCCTTCTGCTACTTTCACCTCTCGTCAGTTTGGTTGAAATGACAGGGATGTCAAAGGGTGACCCTGCTGCCCACAACAAGTCAGTTAATCTGCCTGACTCGTCCCGGTGCATTTTCAGGGGCTTTTTTCCCCCCTCTTTTGTGCTTTAATTGCAGAAGAAGAGTGTCATTGCAGAGGAGCATTACCCCGTCGCTAGTACGCTAATAAACGTCCAGACTAGCTCAGCGTGAGCAGGCAGGATTACAGGGACTTGGTGGTGGATCCCTTGCTCGTCATTTTATCCTCGTAAGAACTCATATCATGCAGAACTTTTTTCATCAAGCGAAAGAAGAAGAAAAGCGTAGGAGCAGCCCGGTTACGCAAACTGACAGCCAACCACTAGAGGATGAATTGGGATAAAAGCAGAGGAAGAAACTTGTCGCTTGCGCAAAAAAGTGATAAAAGTATTTGTCAGACACGAGCACAGGAGGACACCACACCAAGTTTCATTCAGCATCATCATCTCAGTGAGGGGAACATGAAAAAAGGACACAAAAGACCATCATGTGAACACGAGGAAAATAAACACAGAAACAAAAACACTCATCACGAGCAGCCGAACGCAGAGCAGAAGAAAGGAATTTCCACCAACAATACTGTTTTTGTACAACAAAAAGGGAGGGAAGTTCGGGAAGTTTTTCATCCCAAAAAAAAGAGTAGAAAGAAGCAAAAAACAGCTCCAGTTCCTGCCAACTTACCATCCACCAGGTCCTGGCCGAGATGTCGTAGCAGAGCTGCCATTTGATGGAGCCGTCTGAGGTTTTAGCTGCCATTACGCTGTCAGCAAGCTTCATCTGATGCTAGTGCGCTCACCGGAGATAAGACACCTAATTGAGAAAACATTTGCACTGGCATGTTGGGCAACATGTAGCCCGCTCCGTACCATATGGAATCATGGGTAAAAAAAAATCCCTGACAATGAACCAATCTCGCGCAGACCCCGTGGCAAGGTGAGCGGCAGTCATCTGCTCACAAAAAAAATAACACCAGCATGATGAGCCCTTTTTTTCCACATCACTGAGTGCCTCAAGTCATTGGTCCTTTTCTTCTTTAATTAGGGATTCTTCTTCATCATCATGACTAGTGTTGAGCTTACTAAGGTCTGCACAAGTTTGTCTTTTTCTCCTTCTTTCAACTTTTTTGGAGGAGTGGAGAGATTTAATAGGACAGAGTCAGGTAGAGGGAGTGAGGGCAGCCGACTGAAGCGCCACAGGCTATTAGCCGGAGATTTCTGCCGGACAGATGGAACTGCTTAAACACTATCATGCAATGTTTTGTTTCTTGCCTCTCCAGGCTTTCTCTTGTAGCAGCAGCATTTTCAGGAAATTTAATCACATTTAAAATAGTAAATATGTACTGAAACATCATGGATATTTATTGCTGGGCTTTGACAGGCAAGCTTTTGCTTTGAAAAGTTTACTAATTATCTTTTAATGTGAATTGATTAACGCAGCACTCATCTCTACCCTTTTCAGAAAAGTCTTTGTAAGTGACAGCGTCCTTATTTAGACACAGAGTTTTTAATGGATGTTTAGAGTAATTTATCATACTGTCATTTTAAATATATAACCAGATGGATTTTGCAGGTGATTTGATGCGCTGTTAAAACTTTCTTTTAGGTTTTCAAGGGTAAAAAAGTGTGGATGTTTTCTGATGCAACATTTATACCATTTTTGTAAAATACGACTTTCACTTATTATATTTATTTCTTTATTGTAGACACTAAACGATCATTTATACATAATTTATATATCACCATAATGTTGACGATTATAAATATCAGGATCAAAAAGTCAAATACCAATAACATTAAAAATTTAAAAATGTATTAAACTTGTATGACACCAAACCTGTGAAACTTTTATAAAAATGTGATTTTACATCTAATACTTTCAAACTTTATGTGTACTTAGTAGTACCAGTAAAACTAATTATAAAAGTTAGTTATGAATGGGCACAATATAGTTTTTATAGATCACTACAGATTAATATAGATCACTTTTAACCCTTTAATGTCCTCACCAAGAAAAAAATCAGTGAAAAAATTATTTTATTTTTATAATAATTTTATTAAATAATTATTAAATATTTATTAATTAAATATTAAATTAAATATTTTTCCATAGATTTTTTTCTTGGTGAGGACATTAAAGGGTTAAAGAGATATAGTGACCCAGAAAGTGCTCTACCAAAAAGTTACGCAGGATGTTGAAGGGTTAAGCCAGTTTTCTTCGCTTTTTATTTTTATTTTAAATAATCAGAATTAATTTCTTAAACTTTAGAATCTTAAACTTTAAAACATTTACATAGTGAACTTGTTTGATGACAGCTTTACACCTGTACATTTCTATCACAAGTAAATATCCTTTTTACTGAAATACACTCAACCTGACTGAGAGCTTATGTACTAGTAGTGCACAGGCATCAAGCAGGAGATTATGAGTGCAGTGCTCGAGCTCAGGTCGGCTCAAGTTCCCAGACGAGAGGAATACCTGAGCCAGGGGCAGGAGAGAGCGTCTGAGCATCAAACAGTTCTCTCATTGTGATCTCGCCTGAGGAATGTGATTAGAGGCTGATATACAGAGAGACCTGTACTCCAAAAGGGTAGAAGCAGGACAAAGAGATACCTTACCCAAAAAGTTACAGCACATAGGAGCTTGCTCAGATAGCAGCAAAAGCATGAAAATAGTGTCCAACATCCCTAAGTGAATTTATTTTTCTTTTCTACTTAAAAAAAAAAAGAAAGTTAAAACACATCTAAAAGGCTGATGCTGTATTTTTTTTTCATTGGCAGTATTATAGTGTGGAAATTTCATTATACATCACTAAACAAATATTTTTCAATAAACTCAGTGATTGAAAGTTTTTAGGTACATAACATTCTATTCATGTTTCCTAATATAAAGAAGTTCAAATAAAATCTAACTATGATGGATTATCAATTATCAGACTGCAAACAGGCTTTAAGTAATATTTATCCCTAATTTTCAGTAACAAATACTGGCACAACAGGGTACTTGATCACTATTCCCTGATGTGACAACGAAAGATAAATGTTGATATGCACGACTAAGTTAAAAAACTGAACTGTTATGCATCGATGCATACAGAATAAGGATGATTTACTGTATATTTCCCAAAGTTATATTTCTCAAAGTTATATATTATGAGGAAGTCATTATTTATACTTATAATATAAATATATTAAAGCTTAGTATTAAAGTTTTATATGTTTAACACTTGGCTTGTCATATAGAAGCCTCTAGTTCCAAATTCACAACAGCAAAAGGGTGTGTGGCAAAAAAAAATATCGTATAGGTTATACGAATGTTCAGCATTATTTAATTTTACTAAAGTGTACCAACAAAACACTGGTGAGCTGGTTATGGTCACCAGATGACCCACCCAACCAGCCTCCCCTCCCTCAGGCATGGCCATGATTCAAACCCAGGTCACCATGGTATTGAACTATTATGAAACATTTAAAATATATGAAACATTTATGTTATAGTTATTCAGAGCGCCTTACAATAAAGTCAATTGTGAGTTAAGGGTTATACTCAAGGACCCCACTAGCAGCTTAGCAGAGGTGGAATTTGAACCGTGGACCTTCTAGTCCATAGTCCAGTTCCTTAACCACTAGGCTACCACAGCCTTACATCTTTACACATTCCACATCCTTACATTTTTAAGCTATTTTAATATTTACCAAAACAAGTACTGAACCTAGAACAAATAGAACAAATTTGAAACAGTTTATTGCCCTACTGAAATATCCCAAAATATCACAAAAAACTGCTAAATAAATGAGAGGCTTCTACAGAATTTATAAATCATGTATAAAATAAAGTACTGAGCCTCCTCATAAGGAGAAAACCTCTATATGGTGCTTTCAGGTAAATATTCCCCATAGTGCCCAGTAGAAGGGGCTATTGCACTAATTTCATTTGCTGTGTACTACAGGTAAAGGTAAATCGAAAAAGGTGTCAATTAGTACATCAGCTCACCTAACTTTCCTTTTTCCTTTCTACTTCTTCTCAGAGATTTCTGTGATTTTCATTTCTAGTGCAAACAACTGTTCAGACAGAAGGAAACAAACATAAGTTAATCATAAATGTATCTTCATCATGTTTTACAACCTTCATATTCATAATATATTAAGAAAAAAATCTAAATATGTTTTTCTTGTCCCAAAAATGTATTATACAGAGCAAGCTAGACATTATACATTTATAGATTTAATTTACCAAGATCAATCCAAGTACATATTTCTTTTCCAGTGGTGGTCTGGCAAACAGCAATAGTGCCCTGAGGGTGAGAAACACGTGGAGGGTGTTGGGTGGGAGGAGCTAAAGGGTCAAATCAAAGGAAACAAAGCATAAGTGACATTAACACCAGTCAACAACAGAAGTCCTGCATAACAACATAGAGAAATTTAAAATCTTAAAAGTTCTTCATAACTAAATTTCAGTCCAGGTTTAATGTTAATCTGCTAAAGGAGGTAATGCATTTAAGAATTTCTCTGAATATTTCCCATTAAAGACAGACACACACAGATCAGACATAACATTAAAACAACTGACAGGTGATGAGGTGAAGTGATGAATATTGACAATGTGTTGATGTGGACATGAACCTTTGAAATTTAGAATTTAGACAATGACTTAACAGACACTTGTTGAAGCCTGTGTGTCTCTGGGTGTCTATGGCAATGTATCTGATATAAAAAGATAAGAAAAAACAAAACACAAATTAGACAAACGACTTTGAACACATCATTTTAAGCCACATCTTGACACAAGAGCTTCAGGAGTAACTAGACAGGTGCATTTCCTGCAGAAAATGAGAGTGCGATTGCCACGATGCAAATGCCAGGTCAGGGTGCTCCCCGGTCCATGCCTGCGGATTTTCATATTTCTAGCTCAAAAAGTGTCAGAGTTACGGCCATCTGAATTTGGCCATAATGTTAAGTCAATGGGAAATCTTTCTCGCGTTTTTGCAAATAGCATGCGAATGTGAAATGCGATTTCTTATCTGTATACAAGCAACGTCTCCCGAGAATTCTGCACGTTTCCGTGGTTATCCCGTGTCGATATCTTGAAAACTTCAGGCGAAATTGAGCGTCAAAAAAACTGCCAAATAACATTGTGCTCAATGGGTTTCCTATGGCCGGAAATCGTGGGCCTGGTAAAAAGTGACCCGAGTGCCCGATCACGCCGTGACTTCAACTTCCAGGTCAGGATGCCCCACGGTCCACGCATGCTGAATTTGATGTTTCTAGCTCAAAAATTGTCAGAGTTACAGCCCTCCGAATTTGGCCGTATAGCATAGCGTGCGAATGCGACATGCGATTTCTTATCTGTATACAAGCAACCGTTTCCCAAGAATTCTGCACATTTTGATGTTTGTCCTGTGTCGATATCTCGAAACCTGCGGGCGAAATTACGCATCAAAAATGGCTGAATAATAATAAGAAGAAGATAGATGACCTTCGGATAACAATAGTGTGATTGCCATCACACAATCACACTAATAAGCTGTGGTTGGGTAGGTGCATTTTGCAAGAAGAGAAACATCTTGGTATTTATTGGAATGGCCACATTTAACTTGTCTCTGTTAAGCCTGCGCCATGAGAGGGAGGACCCAAGCGCCAGGGAGACGACCCCTGGCGTGGCGGGCGTGGAAGTGTCAGCCTGGATAGGGCAGGAACCCCAGCAGATGAGGGTTGATCCTACTCTACCTATAGGCCCTGTCATTATCTTGGACCTCCTGGTCCTACTCCGCCTTCTCCTCATTGCAGGAAGGGCGGTACCTGTCATCCCCATGGGAAGCTGATAGAGACTGACCTGGGGATGAGGTGTCGGAAGCATATATGGGTGACGTATCTATAGGATGTGAGTGGTATGTAGTGTTAATGGCAACCTGGACGGCTAAGGAGCTCAAGCAATATGAAAAACATGAACGGCAGCCTGCAGGGCTGAGATGCGCTAACAGCGCATAACGTGATAAGTGCTGATAAGGGCTGATAAGCGCAAGTCGCACTTAGCGCAAGTAATTAATGGATAAAGCCTAGAGGGCTGATAAGCAAGAGTAGTGCATGGAACTAACGGAGAAGGCCTTGAGGGCTGATAAGCGTGAGTGGCACGTGACATTAACATGGGAATATCAATGGCAATGAGCAGCATTTAAGGCTGCAGAAGCGGCTAGTGATTAGCAATGGTAGCAGCTAACAGCTAGCAAGCGAAACTGAAAGCTAAACTGCACTATTCATACGTGAGGTTGGTAGCCTAACACCTGAAATGGTCAAGGGTGTTCCTTGTGTGCCTTAATTAGCGCATAGCATGCTGTGCACCCATTGCATGCTGGGAGCTGTAGTTCCCCTGCGGAGTATCAGCAGGCCTTGTAACAGTCCTGCTCTGAAGCACATCTTTTATGATGACTGATTAGGGTGACCAGCTCTGAGATGGTGAAAAAGAGGACACCTCAGCACGTATTGGGGAAGGGGTGGATGGGGGGTGACTAATAATGGATCAAATGTTCAAAAACAAAGATATTTCAAAGATAAATATATAAATATATATAAAGATAGAGATATAACAAAGATAGTTATACACTAGGCATATGGCTAACACTTATATGAAAAAGAGCTGTATGTACCAGCTTTACACGTCAGGCACTCAGCTTCA
>JAVSBU010000002.1:4762293-4774202 GCA_033118015.1 Loricariichthys derbyi
TCGAGAATCTGTGGAAAGAGCTGAAAACTGCTGTTCACATCCAACCTCACTGAGCTCGAGCTGTTTTACAAGGAAGAATGGACAGAGATTTCAGTCGCTTGATGTGCAAAACTGATAGAGACAAACCCCAAGAGACTTGCTGCTGTAATCGCAGCAAAAGGTGGAGCTACAAAGTATTAACACAAAGAGGCCGAATAATTTTGCACACCCAATTTTTCAGTTTTGTATTTGTTAAAAAAAAGTTTAAAATATCCAATAAATTTCATTTCACTTCATGATTGTGTCCCAAAAATTACAATTTTCTATCTAAGTTTGAACCCTTATATGTGGCAAAAGGTTGAAAAATTCAAGGGGGCCGAATACTTTCGCAAGGCACTGTATAGTAAAAGAAAGCACAAGTAAGGTATTTTCCAGACTATAAAGCGCAGTCTCAATGAATGGGTCTAATTACATACATAAGGTGCATCCCATTATAACACGCATTCAGTGAAACAAAACAGTCAGATAAGTCAAACTTTATTCAACTCATTCACAGCAACTTTGTTGTAAGATGTAAAATAAAATACAAAACGATACACTCGCTTTTTCAGTTCATTCCTCTTCCACAAATCCATTAAATTATTCATCCTCAGTGTCTGAGGTAAACAGTTGGACGATTTCAGCATCAATCATGTCCAGATCTCTCTCATCATTATCAGTCAGTCTCATTGCTGTTACTTATCTGTTTAGTGATGATTCCACCCTTCTTGAAAGTTTGAATAGAGTCAAATAGCTGATCATTGGATGCTAAATGAGAAGAGCAGGAAGTAGTTTTTCCCTCTTTGCCAATATATACAGATTTTGTTTAGGCAACTAGAAAGGACTGATTTTTTTTAATGGGTTGTTGATGTTCAGTAATGATAAAAATAGTTTTGTTTATAAATAATGTTACCCCAGACAGACACATTAGATTCTCCTGGTCTCAAACAATAACCAAGTCCACCTTACCCTGACACTGAGACAAGACCGAGTCCAAGTAGAGACCGAGACCCCTTGTTTATGGTCTCAAGATCAAGGCTGAACTCAAGTCCTATAAGACTGTGTGCTGTATTAGGGCTGGACTCTAATGTGCCTTTTTTACCCAGGAGCAGTATGCTGAACTGTGCTCTGGTTCTCTTGAAGAGGTGGGCACGGAACCCGACGTCAGCTGCCACTGTCAAACTCTTCTTATACATGCAGTACAAGTAGCTGAAAATAGCTGCATTGCATAATCAGTAAATCTACAAGAAGGATGCCTAGAACGATTCCAAGAAAGCCACACAGCAAGTCCAAATGTAAAAAATCCATTGTCCTTTGCAAGCATGCCTTTCTTGGGCCCAGAGAGTTTAAGCACAATGTGAGCACAGGCCAGCAGGGGAAGTGCGGAGTTTGGACATTTGTGCAAAGCAGGCAGGCGTAGTGTGGGTACGCCCTTATAATGCTCTAATTTTATATATTCAACCACAGAAGGGCAGAAGCCTCTCAAATTAAAAGCTGTGAGGCACTTTGTATGATTGTAAACAAACATGGATTGTTTTATGTGCCAAGAGGCTCAAACTCACTGCTGCTGAGACAAATCACGGGATTGCATCCAGCAGTTTATAGTATTCTTTTTTTTTTTTTTTTTCCTTGTGTGGGAATGTGTGCCACAACCCTCTATTTTCATCTGCTTGCGGGATTAATTATGTCGCCCTCGCCAGTCTGCTTAAGTAGATTATCGTCTTTATGGAGCATGTAATGAAATCTTTGATGGTGGATCATTTTGCTAGTTTATTTGCATTTGTCATTTTGTGCATACTCCGAATTTATAAGAGACTTTTTTTTTTTCTTTTTTTTTTTTTTATGGTTAGATGGTAGGTTTTCTGTTTTGCAAATCTAGGATTGAATTTTGAGACTTTAAGGCAACGGGCGAGATCTGTTGTGGAGATGCTTGCAGTAAGGGCGTTCTACAAGGAACTGCTTGTATTTTCTTTTCCGAATAAGCTTTATTTAATTCTAACGAAATTTGTATATTAGTGATAAATTAATGGTACGATTAATGCCATTTTGATATAATGGGCATCTGCCCATTTTCCTGTATTACAACTTGCAGCTCATAACTGGGACTGCTGAGTGACTGAGAACAAAGAGATGCTGAGAGAACATTCAGTGAGGGTGGGGCCGTTACCATGCGCCCTACTAAGGGGCCGAGCCAAACTCCTGAAAAACAAGCCCATACCATAATCTCCCCTTCACCAAACCTTCTACTTGACAACTTCACCAGGCAACTGCCAAACCCAGACGGATCAAATTGCCAGACGGAGAAGCATGATTCCTCACTCTAGAGACCAGGTCTCCACTGCTCTAGAGTCCAGTAGCGGTGTGCTTTACAACTGTGCATCTGACGCTTTGCGTTGTGCTTGAGGTATTGCTTGGATGCAGCTGCTCCGCCATGGAAACCCATTCTATGCACTGTTCTTGAGCTAAGCTGAAGCCCAGATGGAGTTTGGAGGTCTGTAGCACTTGACTCTGCACTATGCGACTCAGCATCCGATGACCCCCCTCCTTCATTTGACGTGGCCTACCACTTCATGGCTGAGTTGCTGCCATTCCCAATGGCTTCCACCTTGTTTTAATACCACTGACAGTTGACTGTAGTGTGGAAATTTCACAACTGGACTTGGTACACACGGTACCACTCTGGAATTCACTTACCTGCTGAGAGATACCCATTATTTCGCAAATGTTTTCAGAAGCAGTCTGCAATCAAGCAGTGCTTGATTTTATACCCCCATGGCCATGGAAGGGATTGGCACACTCCTGTCAGGCAAAACAGGCAACTGAGGATACAGTTGGTATGGGCCCACCAAAATTGGTCAATAGAGGATGGGGAGAGAATTAACTGGTCTAATGAGGCTTTATTTGGGCTGCGACACTCGAATGGTTGAGTTTGCTTTAATTGAACACCCCCTGAAGTATTTTATAAGTATTTTAGAAGAGTCGTTGCTAAATCTCAGCACGTGCTAACCAGTATTTTTGAGTTGTGTTTAATAAGCTCCTCTTAATTGGGAGATTTATGGATTTGACACTTTTTTTTGCAGTATATCGAGGAGTTTGAGCCATTTTTGGAAGAACTGGCAAGAACCTGTGGGGCAAGAGGCAGCCACCCTTTCAGTATAGTTATATTCTTGCACATTTCCTGCAAGTAATAACTCACCAGTAACACTGATCTTTGACTTTTTATCTCAAACCATGTGTGCGTTTTATGTTGCGATTACCTTTTCGACATCTACCTGCATTGTCTTTGGAGCGATAAACTACATTTTGTAGCTCTGAAGGAGGGCTACATGGGTAGAAACTTGACTATGGTTTATTTGCTTCTCCAAACCAGGATTTTTGCCGGTGGCAACCTGACCTGGATTTTGGGAACTATTATAATGAGTGCAGACAGTCTGCAGTCTTCTGCCTAGCAGGAGTCAAAAAAGCACAAAAGATAACAGATAAAGATGGTTATTATCACTGAGGTGGTGCTTTTTTCTTTTTATGCAATCCATTCTTCCTCTTTTTTATATTTATTAAAATTACCTTGGAACTGTGTTCCAAGTATCTTGTTACCTGGTATAGGTGAATGAGTTAATATAATTTACTTATTTAGTCTGAAGCCAGTATTTAAATATTATTGAAAATGCTTCTATTTTAATTTTTTTTACAAGTCATGTTATCAGAATAATGATTTGTGTGAAAGGTTGAACCTTTGAAATAATTCTTTCAATACACTGCAGAATTGTCTGGCATTTGGTATGTTCCCCATTTTACTGTAATGGCAGCAGGTACGTGGGGTGGCATGGACTCTACAAAATGCTTTTTGGACTATTGTTAAATCACGCTGGGATAACATGATCATCAGACTTTGCAATGTCACTGAATGCTTGGTCTTCTGTCTTCAGTGCCCCCATAAATGCTTGATTGGTTCCAGGTCAGTTGTCTGTGGAAGATCCGTGACAGTCAGTACTCTGTCATCTTTGGTCTTAGCATAGCTGTTGTGAAGTTGAGGTGTGTTTTAAGTCATTATCCTCCTGCACTACAAATTCTACTCCACAAAGATTAAAATAAGAATTTTCACTAGAGAAGAGAGACTTGAAGACTTCTGACTCTTACCGTATTCATACATATTTAACTGTCCTGTAAACTATAGCAGGGGTCAAAAGGTCACCATTAGTTTTTTGTTTTACCAATGGTATATAGACCATATAATTATTTCTCTGTCTTTTTCTTAGAATACAGCCATAAAATAGAGTATGTATGTATAAAAAGTTTTTAATTTATAAAAATTCCATTCCCTTTCACTGCAGCATCTGGCAGCTTCATCAGGCTGGCCTGCTGATACTTCTACAGTCCAAAGTTGCATTATCTGGAAGGGTAGCAACCAAGAAGCCACTTTTGTGGGAGGGGAACAGTATGAAATGGCTAAGATATGCTAAAGCTCCCAAAGATTGAAATGAAGAAAATGTTGGTGTGTCACTTCATTGTATTTGGAATAGGACAGTTAGATTTCCTCCAAACTGTCCAGTGATGTTATAGAATTGGCACTGGTTGCTGTCGCATGTACTAGATGAAGAACTTGGAGGAAACTATAAAACAGTTGTTGGATTTATCAGGTGATCCACTAAACATATTTGTACTATGGAAACAGGAACGAAGTCGAACGAGCTTATGAACCTATCGCTGTTCGTCATAGCCGTGCTGTACCATGTCTGCTGCTCTGTGGGAGGGTCAGGAGACAGCCAAAATGCCTGGCAACTGTAACCAAGGGGCAGGGATATCTGGGTTGGTCACCGGTATGTGCTGGTGACTTGAGGAAGATAGAGGGGAAGACACAGGAAAGCGAGGGAGAAAATCCGCTTGAGCAGGGGGTTGAAATTGGGGCAATGAGCTGCTGGAGACCTGTGCGAGACATAAACACCTTCAGTTAGTTTTCCAAGAGAATCATCTTGGATGTCCATCTTGTGGTAAATAATGACAGAGTAGTGAGAAGAGAGAGAAATGACAGGAGAGGCTTTTTGGAGTAGTTGGGAGGCGAACAGGACCTCAGGTGCAGCCCTAATGGGAGGGTGCAGAAAGTGTGTGTATGTGTGTGAGGGAGAGTGGGAGCAAGCTTGCCAGTGAGGCAGCGAGTGTGTGAGGGAGACGGAACACAAGAGCGAGCGAGCGAGCGAGAGACGCACACATTGACAGAAGAGAGGGAAGTGGAAGCCACTCGCAGATCTTGCCTCTGCACAAGCAGTACACGGCTGTTTATTACACGGACGCTTGTTCTCCAACCTATTGTTCCTTTTGCATCTCTGTACTGCTTTTTCGTATTTTAATTGTCAGCCTGCAATCATAAACCTTTGAGGAAGGAACCTACTCTGTGATGGACTGGGGTCAGGTTGCTGGGACAGCCGAAGCCTTTGACAGCACACGCCGTTCACCCTTGTTGCAGATATGCTGTATTGGCTATCATCATTGCGAGTCTTTTATAGCGGAGAAGTTCTTTTAGTCAAACGGAAAGAGGAACAGTGAGACGGATACTGCCACATGGACAGCCAGCTGATATCGCGACATGACAAACAGGATAGAGTTTCGACTTAACACAGTGCTACAAATACCTGGGAGAAAACATGCCATCAAAATCCTTTCGAGAGTGATGGACACTTACTTGGATGTCCATGCTTAGATAGTCCATTGGCTGTTTTGGATTCTTCAGAGGACTTCATGACCAAGTGGTAAAACGAGTCTCTTCTCAAACATGACCTCGGGTTAAGGTCAGGTTAATTAAAAAGCGAAATGGGTTGTGAATAAAAGTACAGTCAGCCAGTGGGGCACATAAGTACATCCTACGTTTTCTGACTATCCTGGAAGGTTGAAAACAGTAATCGAGTCCTGAAATCGTCTGTGGAAACAAACACTTAGACATAAGCAACCACCGAGTATTCTGTTTAGCCACCTTGTTCCAGAGTTTGGGTATTGGACAATAGGAAGCTGGTAGGGACATCTAACAATTATTTTGTGATATTCCCCAAATGTGACATCTGTGACCAGGAACTGACTGAAAAAAGACATGGATGTCTAGATTTACTGTTAATCACCTGTATATTTTGCGTAGATGATCAAGCTTTGATTCCAGTCATCAGTCTCGTGCACTCTCGTGCAGCAAGCACTTGGGAGACAATTAGGACTGACCTCGTTCGGTTGGTCATGACATCGAATCCCTTTTGCTGTGTCCTTTTGTTGCTTCTACATATCACAGATGTCTCGAGCATGATGACAACCAATTGACCATCAGTTCTGGCACACTGGTCGCTTGTTTAATGCAGTTTTACCACTAAGACCACAGTCTACCATTTTCCAGTTCCCTTTCCACACATGGCTGATTGGGAAAGTGAAGTGGACCTTTTCAAGTACACATTGATTTTTGCCTGCCTTATTTTTTGAGAGCCGTCTGGGGGAGAAGCAAAGGTGAGATGGCAAAAAAATGGATGAAGTTGTAATTGCTTAAAGAGATTACTTGCTGAGGGCAAAGAGGTCTACGGTTGTAGTCCATTGCTGTTCAAGGTAGACCCTTGGAAAAGAACACTTAATTAACTGCACGATGAATCACTCCAGGCTGATTGAACTTCTCCTGACTGAAAACAGCAGTCTGGGCAGCACCTTTAGCAGGACTCTCAACCACTCGTGTCCTTTGAGTTGGGGACAGAGTGATGGTATGGAGACTTGCGTTTTTGAGACGGCTCTGATCGTGCTGCTGACTGTGCTGATCATTGCTGGGAATTTAACCGTCATCTTTGTGTTCCACTGTGCCCCTTTGCTTCACCATTATACCACCAGCTACTTCATCCAGACCATGGCCTATGCTGACCTGCTGGTGGGACTAAGCTGCCTGGTGCCTACATTCTCTTTGCTGCACTACCCGACTGGCATCCAAGAGCCTCTAACATGCCAGGTGTTCAGTTATGTCATCTCGGTCTTGAAGAGCGTCTCCATGGCTTGCCTGGCCTGCATAAGCGTGGACCGCTACTTGGCCATAACAAAGCCCCTCTCCTACAATCAGCTGGTGACACCCTGTCGTTTGCGCTGCTGCATCGTCCTGATCTGGATCTACTCCTGCGTCATCTTCCTTCCTTCCTTTTTCGGGTGGGGAAAGCCAGGTTACCACGGAGATATCTTCGAGTGGTGTGCCAATTTCTGGCCGACCTCGGCCCTCTTTACCGGATTTGTGGTGTGCCTGCTGTATGCACCTGCAGCCCTGGTGGTCTGCTTTACCTACTTTCACATCTTTCGCATTTGTCAGCAACATAATCGAGAGATCAGTGAGCGAAGGGCTCGCTTTCCCAGCCACGAGATGGAGGCTGGCGAGGGAGGACACCATACGGGCCACGGCCCGGACAGACGTTACGCCATGGTGCTGTTCCGCATCACCAGCGTCTTCTACATGCTCTGGCTGCCCTACATCATCTACTTTCTGTTGGAGAGCTCCCACATCTTGGACAGCCCTGCTCTGTCTTTCATCACCACCTGGTTAGCCATCAGCAATAGCTTCTGCAACTGTGTCATCTACAGTCTGTCCAACAGCGTGTTCCGGCTAGGCATGCGTAGGCTTTCTCAGACGCTCTGTTCCTCCTGCTCTTTCAGCCCTTGTGCCCACGATGACAAAGACTTCAGCGTGCCAAAGCCCAGGAAGAGAGCCAACTCGTGTTCGATCTGAAGGCAGATCAGCGATGAGCTGCTGTGTAGCTAGGGAGAGATGCAGAAGCGATACGTTTGAGGAGGTCCTCATCGTCACTGCTGGGTTACACCAAATCTGTATCTAAACCACCTTTTCTGGTGTATAAACTGGAGTTATCTAACCAGACCTGTGGTGTAAATAATGCCATAGCTTCTGCCTTGTTTGCCTAAATAGCTAACGTGGGTTTCCACCATTACCAGGTTTGACACACAAGGATTTTTCCTACACCCATTAATTCATCTGCTGTTAATGACGTCTCTCTGTGGCTGCTGTATCTGTTAGAGATTTTAGATTACTATATTTTTTTAATTGCTACCAAATGGCTGTTAAAACCAAGGGACTTGTTTTAAAGAGCAGGAAAGCAGGATTGAGTGACTGCTAGAATGATGCAGCTCAGCAGCTTTGTTAGTGTTCTTATTATAGCACACAGTGGCTTGAGTTTAGGCACACTTACGACAAAGTCTGGGATGGGAAAATCCAGCAGCAGACGATCCAAGTTACTGATAATGCATTCCAAATGTTTTCTAGAGATGTTCAGTGATCATGTGCGCACAATATTAACAATAGCTGTTGTTGCTATGAACTGTACTTTAGTTCCTAGTGGTGTATACCATACCGCTGTGTGATTAGACTTGTTTGCCCTTGGGGGCCTCTGAAAAACCCACAGCACTTTATATATATATATATACTTTTTCCATGCCCAGTTTATTGAAATGCATTGTGTTTATTTTAATATCGTCCTTCACAGCCACAGTTCTGATTTTACTTGACCATCTCTAATACTGAAGAGTATGATAAAGCAAAAAGTTCTTTATATTTGGTACTTGGGGTAACAGTATACTCTGCTCACGATTCGGTTGTATCACGATTGTCTATTTGACATTCGATAAAATACTTTTTTTTTTCCCCATCAAGTGTAAGCAGTGCAAGACAATTTCTTGTCTACATTTTTAAATACAAAAAAACTTTTGTCCTCTGCAATTCAAAGAATTTCAAAACAGAGGTTTAATCTCGTAAACAAAATGCTCTATTGTAGCTTCACTGTATCGTAAATAACCGAGTGAAAAACATTCCATATTTATTTCTAAAAAAATAACAAAGCAATGTTTTGTATAAAAAAAAAAATAAAAAAGACTTAGTTCCTCACAGTTAACAGAAAGTATCTCACTCAGAGCAGATGATGTGCCTGTAAGCAGGACGTATTATTGCTCCCTCTGGTGGCCAAAAAATCCAATTGCATTACCTGGTGCAATAAAGAACAACACACTTCAGCAGCTCTACAATGCATGTCTTGTTTGCACCGTGATACATCGTGTTACGATGTATCATTACTCCCCTAGGGGTTGCTCTCGCTTGGTGGCTGGAGCTTTGTGCACCTATTTGTAGGTTCTGGAGCTATTTTCCCTAGGTGGCTGCAAATGTTCTATTCCACCACTGGTGTACTTTCAGAGTTAAGCTAAAGACATTTTTACTAACTCAGTAGATCTCGTGGAGTGACTGAAGCTCACTCATGCTCATAGCATGAAGACGGTTCTTTCTAACATCAAAGAGGACTTATTCGCAAGCGACTGTTTCTTTGTTAGGAAATCTGAAGTCCTATGGAAAAAATAAGCGATGTATTGAGCACTCCAGAAGAAAACACTGGTAATTTCTTGTTGGTTTGCTTTTAAATGTAGTTTATTATTAGATCGTGGCTGTCTTAAACTGTAACAATACGGAAATCTAGCCTAGTTTCTGTACCTTAGAAAATATCTACAGAAAATCAGATATAAAAGGAGATAAAGAAAACACAGTGGTAAGCACATCACATTGATTTTAAAAGGAGAACAATAAACGCTGTATTTATTTATTTCTCTATTTATCGCTTTATTTATTTATTTTGTACTTTCCGAATGGATCTAACGGTTGATAATTTAGAGTATTTTGTGTTGCTCTGTTTGTGTTCCTGTACAGCTGGTGTAAGTTTCTAACTTAAATTGTGTTTCCAGTGATTTCACATTTTGTGGTGTAAATGGACCGCGTTTGCCGTTAATTTACCTCTTCGACTCTTCATTTGTATTATTATTTCTTGTATTTTCAGGAGGCGAACCAGTAAATGATACAGTATATTTTTTTAGTTTGGAGATTTTGTGAGATACTATGGTTTTGCTGTTTCTGCCAGTACAATAAAACTAAACCGAAAAAACGTGCTGCTGCGACTGAACGTTATTACTTCGGATGTTCTCTACGCGTTCATGACTTTTCACCGCCTTTTTATCTTTCCTTTTATCTTTCTTTTTGTCTTCCCAATGACTGTCAGTAACCTTTAAAAACTACAGATACTCCGAAATCTATGGTAGAAATACGTTCCGGCAAAAACATCTTAAGTTGAGTTTACCGTAATTTTGAGTCAATTTTCGATTTGTCCAAATTGAATGCGGGAGCATATCAAATGCATGGTGTACCTTAAACATAAAACGCTCACATTAAAGAACGGTTGGACAAAATCATTAACATGGAGCTTATTTTATAATAAAGCATTTAATATCTCGTAATTTATTGAATGTATTGAAAGTGAAAAACAAATTGATTACTGTCACGACCATGGGTTTTCTTCACTACATTTCCCAGCGCTCATCACTGCTGCCACAATTTCCTCATTACAATTACTCAAGTGTAAGGGGAGGTCACACTAAATACTTGCCATTGTGGCGTATCGAAGCTGCTTTTCTACTGCTTGGTGGGTTTTTCTCTTTTAAATACTTTTACAAAAATGTTCTGGTTATATTCTATTGAACACATGTACAGAGCATGTTTTTGGTTGACTGCTCCTAACGCTGTACGCCTCAGTCCCAGCATGCTCTGCAGTTCTGCCCAGTATGACTTCCTGTCAGAAAAGAAATTAGAGCCGTGCAGTGGGGTCAGATGGGAGGAAATTAAATGACCTTTTTTGGAAGTCTAATGAGCACATCAAATGTTTTCGTGATCATGGGAGTCTTTGGACCTCAGGACCTACATGAATAAATCATAAGTGTCCACAGTGGCCACACAATGTATGGCTGAGGCCCTGCACTGCTTTAGGGACCGATTGACCTTACTGAGCACTGAGTTCTTAACTCTTTAAAACAGGTTATGAGTTTTGGTAGAGTTGGGGAAGTAGTTTATGCTAGCTTTAACACTAATTGTAATGTGGAGACATAGCGGATCTGCCACATGGCACACAAACCCAGCCCCCATGCTGAGGAGCGTGACACCTAGAAATTTTGAGTGAAGCAAAAAACATACATAGCCTTACTAAGTCCAAGCTGCTTAACCGAAATTGTGGAAGCACTGAAACCATGAGCGGACTGAATAATTAGTGCTTATCTTGTTGCAACATCACACAGTAAGCTCTGGTGTATTAGACGGTAAGTGAACAGCAGGTTCTGGTAGTTGAAGTGTTAGATATAAGAGAAATGTTTAGAAGCCAAGACCTGAGCCGGTTTAAGAAGGAACAACTTTTGATTCCCAGATGACTGGCATCCCCTAAACATCAAGGCTTGTTGGGAACTTCCAGTCAGCAGTGGTGGTGAGTTGCTACTAACAGTGGTCTGAGGGGGCATCACTGAGAAGGTGGTGCTCTAGATAAGTTAACTATTGATGCTTTTGCAATGCAGCTTTCCTAGGTGCAGACTGAGAAAAATTATTTGAAATCATACTAAGGATGTACAGTGGTACCTCGGTACTCGACCACCTCAGAACTCATTGAATTCGGTTCTCGACGCATTTTGCCAAGAAAAAATTCTTGTCATTTGTTCAGTACTGGGTGCACTTGCTTAAACTTGTATGAGTCAAGACATGCGACTCTGTTCAGCAAAGATCGGATCATGATTCAGTCTCACAATAGCTCTCGCTCAGTGCAGAGCTCGCCTATGTTTCACGTGTCTTTCTTTATCCTAATGCAAATGTCACCATCGGTCTTAGACTCCATTCTCACATAGCAGTATTTTGGCCTGGGCTATCGTGGGTCAAAAAACCGCGACATTTACCACAAACTTCAAGTAAAAAGTGGGCGGAGAATAGTATGCAAATTATCCTACCATTAAACCTCACCAGGTCCCGTATACATTCCAGAGTGTCATGATTGTACCTCGAATCCCACGCCAAACTTCATTAAAAAGTCGGCGAA
>JAVSBU010000002.1:4781734-4792300 GCA_033118015.1 Loricariichthys derbyi
AGAGCACTTCTGCAGTACTCTCATTGGCTGAGATGAATGCTCATCATGACGCACCACTTGTCCCACACTCCCTCTTCTTCCTGCTGTCTCTCTGTATGTGTATTTTTTAGATCAGCTTGCAAAATAACTATAAAAATAATAAAGCGTGTTAAAATAATTGTCGGCATTAATTCATCAATGAGTTAATGCGCAATTAACTAGTTAACGTGCCCAGCCGTAGAAAATACCCTTTATACTTACAGTACAGTAGCATAAAAAAAACTATGGTAATGTTCGGTCAACATCCATTTTGACCATTAACCTTCATGTGTGCGCACTTTTTTTGCTTTTGCTTTTTTGTGACCTGGGGTAATTCTGTACCCCATGGATTTAATCAAAGAAAGCATTATACAATAACATCCCCAAGTCCAGGGTCAACGTCCTTTATTTCTAGCCATGCCAGATATGCTGACAATTTTTTGTATGTCATACCCCTACTTATTCTCCCAGATATTTTACAGTTGCAGCTGGATGTATAGGATTTGATTCAAGTATTCTAGTCCTATCTTAAGCCCCGTTTACGCATAGACGGTTTAATCGGCAGGTAGTACGTAGACCTAAGTTCACTGAATAACGGTGGTGTAAACTGCAGCACTACAGGAAGTGAAAGGATAAAACGGAGATTAAAACGGCGTCACGCGAATTATCTGGTCTTCTCCGAGAGCGCTCCCGGAATTATTCAACATGTAGAATATGGATACAATTCGGAAGTTTCAGTAAGCCAAATCTCAGTTAACTCAACCGTGTGTGTCTGTGAACGTAGCTTTAAGCATGTTTTATAAGGTCAGCTCTGCTATAATAGATTATAGTCTATTAAACTTCTTGGTTCATGATACATTTAACTTTTGATGGATTTGTTGAACTCTATCTCCATCATAAATCATGGAGCACCTGTACGATACAGCTCAATAAACACACATTTTTATATAGTGTGCATTTTCTGGGGATCTGGAAGGGATTCATTTGCTTTATTTCTTTTATGATATATATGATGATATATATCGTATATGATATGATGTTCTTGCAACATACGAAGTGCATAGTGTGCAAATGCACAGGACGGATCGAGGAAATTCAGCGTCTGTGCCCTAGCGACAGAGCAAAGCTTTTAATGCTGAGCCTCTTCGTTTGAAGTGTGAAGAGCGAGTGGTACAAAATCAGACGAATTACAAGAGCACCATGGTGTTTTGCCGGGAACTCATTTCACACCGCACTGACACCCAGCAAGGAAAAGCAGGTCGCCGAGGACAAAGAAGGATCACGCCGCTGTTCACAGATCAGTGGCTACCTCTCACTTATTTCCAATCAGCTCTGTGGATGCTGCCAGATGGGTTGTACTGTTTACCACTTGACCTACATTATGCCCTGTTCCTTTCCATCGCCCGTCTCTCCATCTGTAGGTGGGAAGCGCCTGCTTTGTGTTTGTGTGCATGTGCGCACTACGATGCTGCAGTATTGGACATCACAGTGTAGAAGTGTGCAGTATGTATATGAGCTCTAAAATAATTCTGGCTTCTCTGACCATTCTGATCAGTCAGTCGTTCGTGGTCACCTTTTGGATTGGTGTTTGGGCAGTTGGGACTTCGGATTGGTTGAAAATTGGCACTGCTATTCATTCACTTACATCCTTGGCCTCGTACAATTCATGTAACTATGACAACCCTGAGCGGCTCTCTGTGCCCATGAGAGTTTATTAGCTGCTTGGAAGTTTAAAAATAATGTAATTAGAATAGAGATTGAACTGCTTCTGAAACAGCTGCTCTTCTACTTCAAGCTGCTTTGTCATTTGGGTTCTTCTAATAACTCACTGGGTTTGGAAGCCAGTCCAAAACATTTTCCTGTAATCCATGTGTCTGATAGAGAGCGAGACCGAAGGAAAACATCGCTCCCAGGTCGCTGCGGCGTTATGAAATTGAGTTCTGAATATGCCGTGATCTACTTAGAGGCTCAGTTTTCTGTCTGGCCTTTCACTCGAGTCCCTCGTTGAGCTCAAGTGTTATGCAGTGTGCTGCTCGTGTGATTCTCTTGTGGCAGTCATGCTGAAACATGCATGCCTCGATGCACAAGTTGGCTCTCATACGTCTCACTGTAATAAATAGGATTTTGCAGTGGCTAAACCAAGGCGGTCGAGTTTTTCCTGTAGTTTGCAGCATGGCAGTTGGCAGTGGGTTCACACCAGGTAGAACTAGTTACAGTACTGTGCATAAGTCTTAGACCACCATTAGATTTGTTGTTTTAGCAGTGATCTAATAACCATATATAATTATATTCAGTCTTGTTATTAAGATCCAAAATACAAGAAAATATGTAAAAAAAAAATTCAGAAGAAAATGACTTCTGCAGGCAAAAGTAAGTATTTAGTGTGACCTCACCAAAACCCATTCCTGATCAGACTTCTTCAGACTGTTGAAGGGTCAAATTGGCATCTCGATGAAGCTGTGAGATGCTGCTATTGCTCAAATCTAAGTGGAGCTCAAAATACTTAATGCTTTCCACAGTGCCCTAAAGAAGCTGTTTTTTCCAGTTTTTTTAAACTCAAATCAAATTTGTATAGCGCTTTTCACAATGGAGCATTGTCTCAAAGCAGCTTTACAGCTTATGTTATTCCCAATTTGAGCAACAGTGGCAAGCAAAATCTCGTTAAAAGGAAGAAACCTTGAGAGGACTCAAAAAGGGACCAATCCTCCTTGGGCTTAATGGTATAAGTAATAGTCAGTAGGTTTACAGAAATACCTTAAACAAACAAACAAACGAAAACCATCCGGAAATTATAAGTTGCTGTAGTTCAGTACATAAAGTCATTCTTAAATCCTGTGTCCCCAGCGAGGAAAATCTCAGCGTACGACCTCCCAATCCGACTGAAGGAGGGAGAGTTGCTGTTCTCAGCAGTCTGAGAGTGGTGGGGCTGGAGCTTAAGAGCTGTTTGGGTGGAGATGAGGCAGAAGAGCATCTGTGTGCAGGACCAGGATGGACAAACACCATAGCATCAGCTGCACCGGGCACTGGAACATGTGCTCAGAGAGAAAAGAGAAAATGTAGTTAGTTACTGTATTGTTAAAAGTACAAAATCTATTGACAAAAATAAAGATTTTGTACCATTGAGTGCAGCATGAGACTCCGGTAGTAGTAACTATGGCAGCATAGCTAAAAGGTTTTTAAAACCGAAGAATCAGAGGGAAACACAGCCAAGAGGGATCACAAGAGACATCAGCAACCCACCTCCTCAGCAACCGACAAACTTGTAGCTGCATAAACTGCATGGAAATGACTATGTTCTGGTTGTATTGTACTAGAGGCTAAAATAATAACACCATGGCTAAAGCAACAAATCTAATGGTGGCTTAAGACTTTTGCACAGTAATCAGAGTATTGCCTTAAATAATTTCCCAGTCACCCTTATTCAGGGATGTTCAGAAAGGTTGAACAGTTGAGTTAGGAGCCTTGATAAATTCATAATTTGGGTTCTGTACCTTTTTTTTGGTAAAATACTTCATAACAGTTCATAAATACTTCATAAGTCTTATGCTATATAAATAATCTTAAATTCACTTATTTAGCTTTAAACGCATTGTTTGGATCCAGTGTAAATATACATAGCCTACATTCACTAATCACTTTATTAGGTACACCTCTGTTTCTACACTCATTGTCCATTTTTTTCAGGTCCACTTACCACACAGAAGCACTTTATAGTTCTATAATTACAGACTGTAGTCCATCTGTTTTTCCGCACACTTTTAGTCCCATTTAATCTGTTCTCTAACGATCAGGATCCCCCACAGATCAGCTACTATTTTGGTGGTGGAGCATTCTCAGTGTGTGTATGGATTAGACACAACAGTGCTGCTGGAGTTTTTAAGCCCTGTATTCACTCAGTGTGCTATCAAACACCTACCATTTTGCTCCACCTTGTAAAGTCAGACTCGAGGTTGTTAGTTATCCTCGCTCTAATCCTTCATCAGTGCTCACAGGATGCTGGTGGCTGGACGTTTTTTGGCTGATGGACTGTGAACTCCGGTAGCACTTCTGTGTCTGATTCACTCGTACCAGGACAACATACACTAACATGTGAATGGTCCACCACCCTAATAGTAGCCGATCTCTGGGGTTCCTGACCATTAGAGAACAGGGTGAAGTCTGTAGAGAAACACATAGATTAGAGTATGTGATTGTATAACAACATTGTTCTTCCTCATGGTGCGTTTTATGAAAATTCACCACTCTAAAGCTTTTCACTACCACCTGTGAGCTGGAATGTGAGGATAGTGGACAAACATCTTAAACATTCCCCAGATCAAGCGTCTCGTCTCCATCAGTAATGCTGAACATGAGTTTGGCCTGACGACAGCTTCATTAGGTGGCTGTCCTACTCCCCTAGTGCACTAGCAACCAGCTTAGATTAAAATGCATGATCTTGAACCCATTATCCCATAAAACAAAGATCATCTCACCACTTCAGCTATTAAACCAATGCTGACGGCCTGCTGAGAGACGGGTTTCCAGCCTGTCCAGGAGAGCAGCTGTTGTGGACCCAGGAGTCCTCTCAGAAAGCTCCCAGACTGCAAGCAGTGAGTATAAGCCTCACAGTTTTTAATTGCAAGCGAGCTCATCTCTGCACAATGAAGACCGTTGCCGGTCACGTTTGAAGGTGAAGTAAAAAATTGGGTATGCTTCAGTGAGGTATTGATCAAATAACAGGCTGCACTGAACAGTTCGGATTGATTTATGTTTCTATGAACTAACGACATTGCTTATTGATTCCAAGATTTTGAGCATTAGTGCCTACAAACCATAACAAAAGACCACATATTTTAGGTCTTCCTGATGGATCTACAGATGTTGCCAAGCCATCTATATGACATAATTCTCCTAGTGGGTCTTGGGACCACCCTAGGGTCTATATTTAGAGGGATGTGCCTGGAATGGCTTATTTGTAATAATAAAGTAGACAATAGAAATTACCAGAGCCGAGCGTTTTATGCAAAGGTTTGCATTTCATTAGAAACTATTCAAGCTGTTGCCTCGTGCCAGGCATGTTGTCAAACCGCACAGTTAAACTGGACTGGAATCTGATAAGGCAGCATCTAAAATAGTTTGCAGTTCTGTTTCATATAGGTTAATGGTGCTAGGCACAGTATTGTGCAAAAGTCTTAGGCCACCGATTAGTTGTTAGCAGTGGTATAATTGAACATGCCTACTGTATTCCCCCACTCCAAAATACTCCACTAATCTTTATTCCAGTCTTTATGATTTGATTGCTCAAACCACTTTAGGAGGAGGCTCGAGATGTATTGTAGGTTTTGGCAGATTCAAATCTCACCCCCATCACACTTTGTCGATTAATAGCTTAAAAATGCAGCAGGAAAAATGATCTTGTGCCACCATTGGCATCTCATTACTGAGATCTCATATAAAGGTATTTTGCCATTCAGAGTAGCAGGCTTTTGTGGTTAGGTGGGAGAGAGAGAGAAAGAGAGAGAGGTCTGTTGATTTGGGGGTGTTTTCTTCGAGTGACACAGCTAATAACAAGCCGTCAGCGCGATCACACAGCGCGCCCTCATGCATTATTCATGAACAAGATTAATCTCGGTGCGAGCAAGACTAGGAGAGCGCTAGAGCCTTCCTCCTCCCCCCTTGCTTTTCTCACCTTTTTTGTTGGTCCTTGCCAGGTCTGCTCTATGTCATCAGGCTAATGCAGGTGTTTGTCAATTTCAATTATGGTCTTCTTTGAACTGTGCGATTTGACCCAGGGGAAAAATATAGGGAGGTAATATCCTTCCTGTCAATCACCTGGAAGCTCTCTGATGCATGTCTTCCTCTCTTCCGCTGGCCCATCGAGCGTACCCTTGCTTTTTGTCCTCGGTTTCTCCTGTTCGCTCTCTTCGTGCCTTTACAGCATAAGGATGTGCGTTTTCACTAATCAATAACACATCAGACTGGCTTTACAGGACCTCTCCATACTAAGCTACTAAACTGATCATTTGAAAAAAATAAAATAGATTGTAATCTAACGAATAGTTTAATATGGTGTTTGAGAGAGAATACAATTATTTGCGTACATTTGCAATTTCTGTTTTTCGTGTGCAAGTCAGCTTACGATTTTAAGTGCAGCCTGAGCTAGAATAAACAACTAGGGTTGTCCAGATCCAATCACGTAATCGGAAATCGGCCCCGATCACATGGTTTCAGATTCTATCGAAATTGGATGTTGCATCCCGATCTGGGATCGGATATTAACGTTATTCTAACTACTGTATTTTGATCAGCGCTGTATATTTCAAGCTTATTATTACAAATAAATACCCTGGTAGAAGTCAATTCACCCCAAATTTGACCCCAAAGGGCATCCAATAGCCACCTGTGTCATATATCAAATTTTAGCTTAGAATGCCCGCTATTCGCTGGAAAAGGTGTCAATCAATTCCGGGACTTCCAATCGAAGCTGTGAACTGTTTTGTAAGTACATCCCCCAACAAGCATCATCACTCAGCACCCACACCATAGGTCAGAAAAAAACCATAAGGAAAGAAGACGGTGTTTTTAGCCAATTATCTGTAAGAAATTTAAATAAGCACATACTTGGCTGCAATTCATGTACAACAACTACATGAAAACTCACACCATGTGGATAATAACAATTCGTGAATGTTATGTTTACATTATTTATAAACACCAGACTTGTAATACGAGGAAAAGAAAAGGAATTTATTGTTCAACATTACCATGCCGTTTATTTGAAAGTAAGTGATTTTTCTAAGATAAAATCCAAAGTTATTTTACATCCTAAGCGTTTTTACAAGGCTATATTTTTGGGAATGGGTGTGTTTGTGAACGATTGTGGGTGACAAGTTGTATAAAGTTTTGAATTTTTAACTAACAGTTGCATGTAGACAGCTGAAAATTGGTGTGAGTGTAGCCATAACACTTATGAAAAATATTAGTGTGTTGAACTGTCTGTGAAGAATGTTTTAAGCTATTAAAGTTTTTTTTTGTTTTTTTTTAATATTGTGTTTAACCCACCACCAGTGGTGGAATGAGATGTGAGGGGGTTAATGTGTTATGAAAGTATCGGATCGGGACTCGGTATTAGCAGATACTCAAAGTCAGATGACTCGGAATCGAATCGGGGCCAAAAAAACCTGATCGGGACATCCCTAGAAACAATGAAGGGTTTCGAAGTGTGCTAATCTTAGGCACGTTTATTACTGGCTTTTAGCTAGCAGAGACACTTAGAAGTGCAAATGTAATTAAACCAATTTTGCACTGAGGTTAAATCCAATTCGAGGTAATCAGTACGAAGCTTGTCTAACCTGGTGGTATATCGGTTCATCAGAAAATACAGGAATCACATGATCAAGGTCAGTACCTCCGATGGTGAAAATGTGTTCGATATTTGAGGCAGGAACGAGGTTACACAATATTAAGCGTCTGGTGAAATGACTTTGAATTACAAGGCTGTTAATCACTCTGCTAATCGCTGTATTTCTTTTTTGTTTAGTTAATTGATTTAAGATTAGTACCGTATTTTCCAGACTATAAAGCGCAGTATCAATGAATGGTTCTAATTCCATACATAAAGTGCGTCGGATTATGAGGTGCATTCAGCGAAACAAAATAGTCTGACAAGTCAAACTTTATTCCACTAATTCACATTAACTCTAAACGTTGTTCAAAATACAAAACAATACACTTACTTTTTCAGTTCATTCCTCTTCCAGTTCCACAAATCCATTCAATTCTTCATTTTTAGTGTCTGAGGTAAACAGTTTGGTGATTTCATCATGAAGCATGTCCAGATCTCTCTCGTCATTATCCGAGTCAGTCTCATTGCCGTTACTTAACTGTTTAGTGATGATTCCGCCCTTCGTGAAAGTTTGAATAGAGTCGATTAGAGACTGTAGAGACGCTGCTACCTGCTGTTCAGGTTTGTCCTCTAACTGTGGCCTTTCACGCATTGTTCCCTCAAACTGTTTGGTTTTAATTTCAGTCTGTAGAGTAAAAAGCTCAAGCAGTTTCTCTCTACTTTGCAGCCTGGTCCTGTAAAACTGCGTTTAGACGTTCATTAAAACTCTGTGTAGATAGCGTGACTGAGATTTCTACAAGTGCAGATAGCGTGAACGCGGTAACTCTTTGATCTTCTTTACTTGGTGCATATTGTCTTCTTTCTTCCTCCACTTCCATACCACTGATTCATTAATGTTGAATTCTCTCACAGCTGCTCTATTCCCATGTTCTACTGCATACCTGATAGCCTTGAGTTTGAACTCCACTTCATAAGCGTGCCTCTTACCAGGCACCATTTTGAGGTCCTAACAAACACTCAGTAATATTATGTTCAAGAACATTACGTATTATTCCTTGAGGCCCCTGACTACGTTAACCATAATGATCCAATACATCAAGCACTTCGGCTTTGTTGCTTACCAAAACCATTCTAAAATATTTTGAAAGATTTTTGACCACCGTGTACCAAATAAAATCAGTCAGTAATCACAACAAGAATCCATACATAAGGCACTGGATCATTAGGAAAACTGTAGATTTTTGATCAAATTAAAGGATTTTAAGTGCGCCTTATGGTCAAAAAAATACGGTAGATTCATTTTGCTAAAGCTTTTACTGTCCATTCACATGGCTGTGTAGTGCTTATAAAGATCGCATTCCTTAATGTATATTTGAACAAGTGAATGTGATTCATGCAATTAAATACTTTAACCTACGTGTGAATATGTCCTATTTTTGCATTCCTTTTATTACTTCGTGTTTGGTGTGTAACGTCCGGAAAGCCCTTTACTGTGAAGTCTGTAAATGCTTGTGTTGGATGTTTTCCCCCATTTTGTTATTGTGAAGGTGGTCTTAATTGGTATTAAAGAGCTTTAAAAAGTCAGACATTTAATTGGTCCATACCTGCAGATACCGCGGTACCATACCAACAAAACATGCTTATGTCCAGGTATTATTTATTTTAAAAAGTTAATTAATATTTCAAATGATTCATCGTGTTCAGCAATATATTTACTGAAAAAAGGTGGCATGTCATCTTATCTTGTCCATTGTTGCTGTAATTGGATGGAAAACTGAAATCTTCCCAAACAGGAGACCTGACGGATATGGGAAGGGTCCTCAAGCGCTGCTTTGCACTCACCATACTAATGAGACTGCATCACTGCACATGTGCTAATTCAGTTGCTAAGCTACAGCTCCATTATGGAATTGGAGTTCTTAATTTTAGTTTTTCACAAAGTAATGCCGAAGAGAGGACACAGTGTATCTTGTCAAGTGCACTACTTGCTTCGTTATGGTCGACTGACCATCAGAGCTTAAAACTGGACTGTATTCATTTAGCTGACGGTGCTCACTGAACATCTTGTACCGACTGATGTGTACTTTTATTTAATAATAATAAACTTAATAAGGTGTCCTCCTAGTTTTTAGGATCCATTGTGGTTTGTGCAAAGAAATGAGGTAAATAGTTTATTTAATAGTAACCTAATATAGAGGTGGAATGATGCACTTATGATTTGATTCAATTCACAAAACTTGAGTTCAATTTTCCTCATGATTAACAATTTTATATTATATAAAACACATTCTTGAAGTGTAAACAGTACAAAACAAGGGACATTTCTTGTATAAGTTATTAAATAAACAAAACTTCAAATTACACATGATATCTTGATAAAAGGATTCTTACACAACTAGGAGATAAAGTTAGAGAGGCCAGACTGAGATGGTTTGGACATGTCCATAGGGGGGGACAGTGGTTATATTGGTAGAAGGATATTAGAAATGGAGTTGCCAAGAAAAAGATGAAGAGAAAGACCAAAGAGGAGATATATGGATGCAGTTAGAGAGGACATGGAAGTAGTTGATGAGGGCAGAGGACAGAGTGAGATGGAGGAAGATGACTGGCTGTGGAGACCCCTGAAAAGGGAAAAGGCAAAAGAAGAAGAAGAAGAGTATTGATAAAAGGATTCTAGCAAGCTTTTATCCTCTAAAAGAACTGACACATCTCAGCCATCACATATTCATTATTATATTGGCAGAACAATGATTTTGGCTTGTATCTGGAGAGCCTCTGCTGAGAACCTGTTTTCTCAGGCTTGCTGAAACTTGAGTTGTTTAATTCAAATCCCATTGGGTGTTTCAGCATCACCAGACATGCGTCTCATGGTCTCATGTGTCCTTGTGAAGGAATGTGCTAGACTTCTGCCTCTGAGACATGAACTTATCGTAGCCAGTGGTTAGAAGAAATACAGCACTGTGCAAAATCCTAGGCCACCACTAGATTAGATATGGCATTATTTTAGCAATTGTATCTTCTTTTTCTTTCGGCTTTTCAGGGGTCGCCACAGTGAGTCGTCATCCTCCTCCATTCCACCCTGTCCTCCGCATCCTCCGTCCCCACAACAACCACCTCCATATCCTCTCCAACTGCATCCATACATCCCCTCCCCGTCCCCTTCTTGGCAACTGCAGAGTTGCCACCCTCAGTCCTACACTCTTGACTTTCTTCCTCTCTTCTTG
>JAVSBU010000002.1:5042401-5054782 GCA_033118015.1 Loricariichthys derbyi
AAATATGATTGGCTAAATTGGTTTTGATTGGCAACCTGTCACGAGTGTCATGGTAACGAGATGAATAGGTGGGAATCTGGCATTTTGTGTCAGCACAGCTGATTATACTGGACGACATTGGTAAGGCGCTAAATGTAGCACCAAGCTATTGCACATTTTCACAACTTGGGGGTACAGTTGTTTTTTCTAGTAGCACCAAGCTATTTTCAAGCTCTGTATATTGTAATAAATGTAATAGTTATAGAATAATGCAAAACATGCATGTATAAAAAAGCATATCTATTATCCACGTTCAGTGGTCCAACCAGTTATTAGCACAAACCTGGCTGAGGTTTTCTGCATTTTCTTCTGAGAAATTTAGTAAACTTATTTTTGGTAACAGTATAGCTAGTCTGCTTACAAGAAAATAATCTGTTTGAGTTATCAGCCTTTTGGTAAATGTTTAATTGGTGTTTTGTGCTCCTAGTTTGTTCATCTTGCTTAGTATTTGCATACTGTGGTTAATGCAGTTCTTATTTCTCCAAAGGCGTTTATACTGGCAGGTGGAATTTTAAGATTGAGTATTGATGTTTCTTTTGAACTAGAAGCAGTTGCATAAGGTTGTCTCATAGAGTTTGTGATTATCTGCCAATCTGTCATCTCCATTAATGTTATTTTCATGCTTCTCAGTGGCAATTTTTTATTTTTGCATTCTAACAAAATATGGTGTCATGTAGCATTTGAAAATGCGCTTTTCTTTATTTTAGAACCATGCAATGCTTTAAACTGATGCAGGCTGCGAGTTGGTCTTCCATAATGATAACAAAAGCAAACTCACTTTAAATTGCATGCTTTTCTTTTTCTGTTCTAACAAATCTTTCTCCATTTTCTCTTTTCTGTGCCATTTGCTCATTACATATCATTCCAACTGCCTGTGGGAAATAAAAACCTTGATTCAATGGTTCTTTTGATCTCCTGCGTTCAGCGGGCTTTATAAAGTCACCCATGTCACAGATAAGAGTGGTAGACAAAAGTGCTGTTCTGCACTGCGAGGTAGTAGGAAACCCCATCCCAGAGGTGCAGTGGTGGTTTATAGAGGGTGACGAGCCCAATGAGACCGCCTCTCAGCTCTTCGATGGAGCTCGCGATGGCCGCGTGCATATCAACACAACCTACATCCAGCATGGTGCAAGTTCCTTTGGCGTCTTTAATCTCACGCTGAACGACACGGGAGTGTACGAGTGCCGTGCTTCCAATGACCCTGACCGCAATGCTCTGAGGACTCCTCCAAAGGTCAAGTGGATACGTTCCCAGGCCAATGTTATTGTTTTTGAAAGTAAGTGATGAAGAGAGAGACCCAGAGATTGAGACCCTTAGATTCCAGTACTTCCCACTGTATTGTTCCTCATGTGCTTATCCTTAGACTAAACTGACCAGCCAAGTCCACAGGTGTTATCCTCTTGCTGCCATCTCCTTTAGCTATGTCCTTGAGATATATGAACTCCTGGAGCAGTGCAAACCCTTAATGCATGTTTAAGATTTGCATTGTTTGTAAACAAACTTTTTTTAAAGCAAACTTATATTTGGTGGTGGGGGGGGGGTTTAAATTTTCTGCAAACGCCCTGTTGTCTTGTATTGGAATTTCAGAAAGTTGTAGATTCATCGCTTCCTTTGCCTTAAGTTGCACTGCTTTTAAGCTGGTACTAAT
Organism: Loricariichthys derbyi; assembly: GCA_033118015.1. Taxonomy (NCBI): domain Eukaryota; kingdom Metazoa; phylum Chordata; class Actinopteri; order Siluriformes; family Loricariidae; genus Loricariichthys; species Loricariichthys derbyi. The sequence continues at coordinate 5,044,089 of JAVSBU010000002.1, forward strand.
TTTGTATTGAATAAAGTAGCTACCCTTCTGCTTTTCCCCCATAAGGCCATCATTTTATTTTTTTTTATAACTTGTTTTACCTGCTTGTTTTCAGGCAATCTTTCAGAGGAGATCGGGAAAAAATTTTCTCAAGGGTTGGATTGGGCGGGGTTGTTTTTTTTTTTGTGGAGGGAGAAATAAAAAATAAATTATTTTAAAATAAATTTTTAAATACTTGACTCAATGCAAAATATTTAACACTAAGCTGTCCGAGGATTACAAAATTATGCAGTTTCCTCTGTCAGACCAGGCCATATGCAGACTTTGCCATATGACCATCACCAGTTTGTATTCATCCTTTTTATCTGTTTATTCATATGACACATTTGCTTTATTACTAGCCAACATAATGCAGTAGGCTCTAAGGTGGAAGTGCACACTAACAATAACAAATAGAGCTGAAACTCGATATTCACCTGGCATACTGTGTATATATAAAATATAATAGCCATGTTAAAACACTGTCGGAACATCCAATATGAAAAAGTAATTTGTTCCAGAAATGTTCAGAACAATATGTTTAACGTATGGTTCTGAACATATTTTATAATATATATAATACCTTCAGCCTGTAGCCTGGTGATTTAATATGCATGCAAATCCATGCAGCTTCATCCGTGTCATCAAGAGTGAAACAATACACTACGACGCCACGAAATAAACACGATAAATGCATGAAATAAAATGCAGTGAATAAGAGCGTTCTGGACTAGACATAGTGTACGTTTGAGTGCACTACTCTAGGAAGCGAGAAGCCATTTGGCATTCAGCCGAGTTCACGACCCGCCCTGTGCGCAACACGACTGTGGTGGCGGGTCTCAAATCCGTTTATTTACAGGTTTGGATGACTGTATTATTTGGAAAGGTATGCTTGATTTTCAAAGATTTGAGCGGCGGGGGAATAAAAATACATTATTTTTTTCAGAGATTAAGATTACTTTTTTTCCATTTTGCCCAATTTGGCTAGCGGCGGGTCCGCGAAACAAGTAATTTAAAAAAAAAATGATGGCATAAACATGTTTGCTTCACAGAATTCGAAACTTTTTGTTCCAGTCCTTTTCCTGGTAATTGAAACTTTTCCACCCCAGCATTTCTTGTGTTTATTACAATCACACTCCTTATTTTTGTTTTGCCTGCAAGTCCCATTATATCTTCCCATCTTGACCTTTACAAGTCTTCTCTTAGACGTGCTTTTGTCAGATCACTCTTCTTGTGGCAGCTCTGTTCCTTTTGTATGCTGATTGTATGATTGAAACATTTATACTGTGGAGATTGAGAGCTTTATAGATAATATTGGGTGAAGTCTAGGCCAGTAAATCAATAACTTTTTACATACAAAACTGTTCAGAATGAACTGAATTCACCCTCCTGTGCTGAAAAGAACGTGAATGATTACTTGTGGTAACGCGTGTTGCGATACGCTGGCAGTGAAAGGATTTGCTCAAATGCCTTTTTTCTGCAATGTTTAATGCATACATATTTATGAAAACAGAGTACAGAGACTCTTGTGCTTGAATGTTTTTGTAATAAATCCCTTTTTCATCAGGAGTTTACCTGTACTCTGCTTACTGCAGCCCACTCTAAATGCAACAGCCTTCCTGTTCTAACCCAGAAATCTTGTGGGTTCCTCTTAAGTGATCAGGGGTGTGTAGAGCCTTCCATAGAAGTCCTAAATGACGGTGTTTAATATGTGCACCTGAGCAATTCTTTTAGACTGCCAGTTCAAGTCAATCAAGATTTGTGACAGGGAGTATTTAGTTTTGACAGGTTAATTATTTGCTGTGTAATCTTGGAAAAAAAAAAAAACTTAAGACCATCAAGCAAAATTTGATCTTTGTACTTTTCTAGTGGCAGTGTTATACTGTTCATTAATGCATGGAATAACTTTTTTTTTTTTTTTTTTTTTTTTTTTTCTTTCTTTCTCCTCCCCTTCACCCTGGGCTTGTACCTGTGCAGCTCCTGAGATTGCGACTAACCCAGTTGAAGTAGTGAATAAGACTTCAGCCGTTCTCAGCTGCAATCTCACCAACCCTGCTTTTCCAGTCAGTGGCCATTTCTGGAAGAAAAACGGCAAGGAGATTGACGGCACCAAGAAGCAAAGTGGAGACCACTATATCCAGTATAAGTATGTTACTCCCTAGTCATTTAATTGTTCCAACTCATTTATTGTACTATGCTTTGTCTTCACCGTGTTATGTAATTTGACCGAGAATCATCAAATACCCTTTAGTCCATTGAATTCTTGTTGAGGTATAAAGTCCAGAATATGATAATTGTATTTGGTTCTTGATGTGCCGTTTTGCCAGCAGATCCAAACAGTTTGTAAATCCCCCACATGGAGCACAACAGGCTGGTGACTTCTGTGTTATGTATTTATACATGCTGCCTTTTCATTTTCTGTCAATCTTGGTGAATATTGTATTAAAGCCTTCTCTAAATGTCTGTAATTTCATACGGGTGCTTACCATTGAGTCTTAAGCCTTACTGAGAAGCTTGCCGACAAGAATCAGATGGCCACTAATGAACGACCCCTTCAAAATAAGACTGAAATGTGTAGACTGGCATGAAGTCTATACATTTAAAGGCAGAGTCTTTTATTTTGAAATCTCTTGTGTAAGTGAAGTTGGCCCCAATAAGAAAGTGCTTGCGTCAATATTAAGTATAGATAACTTGAATATCAATCAGGTAATTAACCCAAATGAATAAACATTTTAGTTGGTTAATTACACTGTATTTGTACTACGCATGTGCAAATATACTTTAAACGGAGTACCGTAAAACCCTGTGAAACATCAAAAATACCACGATAAATATTTTGCATTAATATTTTTTGAAAATCCGATAAACAGCGAGTCCATGATAAATGAACTGCGAAGTAGTGAGGGGACATTGTATTTATTTTGGACAATTTAACAAACATTCTCTTAAATATCAAAAATTTAAATGTTTTCATGGTTTTGTGCTCACTAAGAGACTTCAAGGGAATTTTCCTGTTTTGCAGTTCACAGCAACGAGCAGTAATGACCAAATAGTGCCATGCGTCTCTGGAGTGCATTTTCTTAGTCATTACTAATTGCCTGGAAGAGAAGGTCCATTAAAAGGGTGGTAACATTGCAGTATTAATGCACTCCTATGACCTTGGCCAGGATTAAGCATATAAGAAAGTGAGTGAATGAGTAAAGCAATTATACCCAGGATTTTGGTTTAATGGCCTGTGTGGTCTTGGGGTGCTTTGAAGTAAAGGCATACTTTCTGTGACATGTTTACCTGATGTTCATGAAGTGGGTAGAAGGCTACAGTTAGTTTGTGTCACTGTATATGTAATGGTTCTGATATGTGGTTCTCATGTTTCACTCTCCTATTGGCAGCATCACTAAGGTTGACACTCAGTTCGGATTATATGCCTGTGTCTTTGAGGCCAATGAAGATTTTGAAGCAACGATTGAAGTCAAGAGTAAGAACACAACATTTTTCAGAGTTGTCTCTTCCAGAGAAGTGCTATGTCATATTTCTCAAGAATTGACACTACTTGTTTGACTGAGTGGCACAGCAGTTAGCACGGTCGCCTCACAGCTACAGAAATCCAGATTCCATTCTGAACTATTGTGTACAGTTTGCATGTCCTCCCTGTATCCATGTGGTTTTACTTCAGGTTTAATAAACAGACACAACCAGTTTTTGAAAGAAAAATATTTGTCAGTACAGTATTTTGTTTTTGGAAAAATATAATTCTTTCATGTAGGTCTTAAATCATGTTAGTTAGCAGACTAGTAAACTAACTTCCAGCATTTTTTCTTCCCCAGGTCTCCATGTGAGTGCTCGCAAACACTCGGAAAATGTTAATGAGAATGATAAAGCTGTGCTGGTGTGTGAGAGCCACAGCTATCCTGAAGTCACCTCATGGACCTGGTACAAGCTCGATGACTCAGGCAAGGAGGTATGATTTCCAGCATTTGCTAGATTTTGGAGATGTGCATTCTTTTATACGTAGAACTTGTGTGGCTGCAGGTTTCCATGCTACCTAGAAGGTTCAAACAGCCAAGGAGTTGTATCAGATCCTGCTTGTGTGGAATAGCCACACTGGCTCTTTGTTGCTGAGATTGGATATGCATTTTTGTACAGGGTTCCCTCACTTATTGAGGGGGATCCGTTCCAGACCCACCCACAATAAGTGAATTTCTGCAAAGTAGCAATGCTATGCTTTATTGTAGTAGTTACACAGTAAGTACATTAAGTCTTTATAAACTCTTCCCACACTCTTATACATAACCCTTTAACATTCCCTTAACTTTTCCCATACTGTACATGTACCCTTTAGAAAAAGTCTACTTAAATGTACATAATGTTTTAAACTCTTAAACCTAGATACATAATTTTAAAAAATTTGATGAGTACTTAGCATTGAATATACGTCCTACAGCTAGAATGATAGGAATCAAAGATGGCCACTGCCGAACGACTCTTTCAAAATAAGAGACTCTTTGGTTACCTAAATGTGTAGACTGACATGAAGTCTATACATTTAAGTAAAGGCAGAGTCTTTTATGTTGAAATCTCTCATGTAAGTGAAGTTGTCCACAATAAGAAAGTATTTACGTCAATATTAAATATAGATAACTTGAATATCAATTAGGTAATTAACCCAAATGAATAAATTTTAGGTGGTTATTTACACTGTATAATACGTACTACACATATGCAAAAATACTTTAAACCGAGTACCGCAAAAATACCACGATAAATATTTTACATAATTTTTTGAAAATCCACGAAACGAGTCCACAATAAACGAACCAAAGTAGCGAGGGAACACTACATTTCATTTGACTGGAACTACAATTGAAAGGTAGGTGAGGTGTATATATGCTAGTCTTTCTTGGTTTATATGTGTACATTTTTAGTCATCATAGTTCCACAGCATGGTATCAGTTTTTTCACTCTAATGCTGATGTACTTTAGTGATGCACTGATCGCAGTTTTTCTCTTTTGTTAGAGACTCCATTACCTGAACTCTGTGTTTGTCTATATCAAGTACCAGTGCAGAAGAGTAATAAATTGAAAATTCTTAAATTATATCCAAAATAATTGCACAGCAAACTTCCAGGGTCAATACATTTTTGCAAGTCTTTGTGCCAAGTTCAAAATTGGTATGCAAATCTTTAGCCAATTGGGCTGCACTGAATGAACTGTAAGGTGTACAGGCAGCATTTTATGTAAAACTTGTAAAGCTAATAGAATCCCTCTCCGATACCTCATAATCGCTATATCACTATACAAAGCTGTTAACTACACCAAACTGGATGACTGTTTGCCTCGTCAATCTTCCGGAAAGTTTTGCAGAGCCAGTTGAACCAGAAAAGTCTAGTGACTGTGGATTAACGCTTTGGTTTTGATATTTCTGTACAGTGGTGCTTAAGTTTGTGAACCATTTTTAGGATTGTCTATATTTCTGTATAAGTATGACCCAAAACATCAGATTTTCACATGTCCTAAAAGTAGATGGAGAACCTAGTTAAACAAATGAGACGTATTATCCTTTTTATTTATTTTTTTATTTTACCTTTATTTAACCAGGCAGATCATTAAGAACAAGTTCTTATTTACAGTGATGGCCTGACATAAAACACAAAAAAGAAAACATACAAAGACATAAAAACATTAAAACCATTAAATCAGCGGGCCTAGGTGTACAGATATGAGACTGAGCTGAAGGATCAGACGGAGGGGAAACATTTACAGGAATCCTTAGTCGTTTATTTATTGAGTATTATTTATCCAGTATTACATATTAGTGAATGGCAAAGATGTGAACCTCTGCAATTAGCAGTAATAGTTGGTGAGGTCACAAAGGACCCCAGGGTAACTTCTAAGCAACTGAAGGCTTCTCTCATATTGGCTAATGTTCGAGTCCAACATCAGAAGAACACTGAACAACAATGGTGTGCATGATGGGGTTGCAAGGAGTAAACCACTTATCTCCAAAAAGAGCATTGCTGCTCATCTGCAGTTTGCTAAAGATCATGTGGACAAGCCAGAATGTTATTGGAAGAATGTTTTGTGGACGGATGAGACCAAAATAGAACTTTTTGGTTTAAAAGGAAAGTGTTAGGCTTATAGAATGGAAAACGCTGCATTCCGGCATAATAACCTTATCTCATCTGTGAAACCTGGTGGTAGTACAATGATTTGGGCCTGTTTTGCTGCATCTGGGCTAGGACGGCTTGCCATCGTTAATGGAGCAATGAATTCTGAATTATGAGAGAATTCTGAAGGAAAATGGCCTGACATCTGTCCATGAACTGAATCTCAAGAGAAGGTGGATCATGCAGCAAGACAACGACCCAAACAAACAAGTCATTCCACCAAATAATGGTTAAAGACGAATAAAGTTAATGTTTTGGGATGGCCAAGTCAAAGCCCTGACCTTAATCCAATGAAAATGTTGTGGAAGGTTCACAGACTTTTGTCACTCAGTAATATATAACATCAGAGAATTTTCCTCAATAAATAAATGACAAAGTATATTTTTGTATCACTTGTTTAACTAAGTTGTCTTTATCTACTTTTAGGACTTGTGTGAAAATCTGATGTTGATTTAGGTCATATTTATGCACAAATTTAGACAATTCTAAAGGGTTCACAGACTTTCAAGCACCAGTGTCTGTTGTTCTTGGCCAAAAGAAATTGAGTCATTCCGGTGTACTGATGTTTTTCAATGTTCTTTTTATTGCTTTTCCTCCTTTTGTTGTCATACATATTTAGCGTGTGCTTTTGTTTCACTGAGCGAACACTTTCTTTTATCATTCAGGCACTCGTCAACGGCACTGAGCGCTACATGATCAAGAGCACGCCTACTAATTCCTCGCTCATCATTGAGTCCCTTGAGATGAAAGATGAAGGAGACTACGAATGTTTTGGCGAGACCCTGCTGGGCATGAAAAATGACAAAATTCACCTGCGTGTGCGCAGCCGCCTGGCTGCCCTCTGGCCCTTCCTGGGCATCGTTGCTGAGGTCATCATCCTTGTCACAATCATCTTCATCTACGAGAAGCGGAGAAAGCCTGACGAGATTAACGACGGTAAGAGATGTTGCTTGAATTCAGAGTTTGCTTGCAGCCCAGTGAACGTGTTATCAGTGATTTTTCTTCATTTGTGAAATTTAGTCCAAGTACTTGATTTTTTTCTTTTTCTTTTTTTTTTGCATTGTTGTACGTTATTTCTTTGAAGTGTATTTGCATTATTCTATTTGGTTACTTAGCCTGGTCTTTTTTGTTGTTTATTATTTACGCTGTTTATTTCTCTGTTTGCTGCTGCTTTTACGTTGTGGTAAGTGTTCAAAAATGCATGTCGGGCTGAAGTGGTTTTACTCCAACTAGCATCGTGGAGCAGGCTGAAGTCAAGACTTCCACTCTTGTTGGAACTCAAACGGCTCTTTCACTGGTTATTGGAGTGGGAGGGTTTTTTTTTTTTCTTTTTCTTTTTTTATATATATAAACAAATTGCAAGTTTCTGTCAAAAACATAACTGACAGTATTAATTTGGAATGCCATACCAGTGAAAGGGCTGGAATTCTTAACTTTCTCAGAATTGTTTTCCTCTATACAGGTTAAATAACAAGGTTCAGGGCATCTATTTAACAGGATCGTTTTGCATGCTTTGTGCATCATGCTCTCGTCGCATCTCTGGTGGACTCTTTTGCTCCTAAGAGATGCACGTAACGATAGGCAAATAAGGAATGGTGCCTTATAATACGGTGTGCTTTTTGGGTTTTAAGGTTCTTTTAACATGCATGAAAAACATCTGTTGGATGAAACATTCAGATTTCTTCATACATTATATTGCTTGATTTAACCGCATTGTTTTGCATGAGCCATTGTAATTAGTATGTAAGGGACAGGGCTGTCAAAATCAATTTTGAGCTTTCGTCAACAACTTTGAGGAAAAATGTGTTTGAAAACAAGAAAATTCCTCTTTGAATTTCTAATCATCTGTAACTTGTGTACAAATGCTTCATCCACAACTATTTCCTAAGGACTTGGACTGTTTTATAAAAAGAAAATAAATACATGGGGGAGGAACTTAATTTCTAAAATTTCATGAAAAGAACAAGCGCAGTGTGAGAACACGTTTACAATAGAACCCGCCTACCTACAGTTCTGCAATTGCGAATTCACCCAATTCCAGAATTTTCTCTGGAACGTGTCTACTTGTTCTACGGAACAAACACAAATGTGTGGATTTTAACGAATAACATGTGTACAGTGATACCTTGAGATAAGAGTTTCATTTGTTCTGTAACCGAGCTTGTAAGTCAGTCAGCTTATATATCAAATTTCACACATTTAAAATAACTAAAATAGATTTAATCCATTCTAGCCCTGTGAAACATCCCCCAAACGATCCTAAATTATGAAATACATGTTTCTAATTAAGAAGCACATGTATTTTGTATGCTTTGGTAAATTATACAAGTGTTATTTAGAACTGTATTCTTACCTTGGAGACAAACGAGTTCAGCTAATGAAGATGAAAGGCAGAGCTATTGCAGGCACTGTAGACACGTAAACTACAACTGAACTTTCTTTACTTAAAATGAAACCATAAACTTTTGATGGACCTCCTTTATTTGAGTTTCCATGTGCCATTTCAAGGGTACAGCCCAAGTAGTGCTACTGGCGTCATGTAGATTGCGCATCAGTTGGGTGCGTGAATGTTAACTCCAGTACTCGAATGCTATTGGCTGGTGTTTGGATGGTTCTACAGGGTGGGCTCTCATTGGATGCGTGTTCGCACTGCGTCATGTATGAACCAATGTAGTGATGCCAAGGTCAACCACTTGCCTGGATTTGGTTGGATTTAACTATCAAAATAGGGTCTTATAAGCACTTTTGGAGGGTTAAGTAATTGCGAATTCTCACTTTGCGGGAGGTTCTGGTCCCTAACCCCTGCGATTACGGGTGGTTTAATGTATTGTTCAGTTATGTCCGTGATTCGTCCGTAACGTACGCAGTTTACAACACAGGAGCTCCCAGCTTCAGTGCATAAAGAAATAAAACTTGCAGCTTTTATTTGGAAAGAGGCACAAACTATATTTGTTAGAGCTTTCACAACTGAACATGCATTTAATTCACGCTGTTGATATCAAGTTCTGTAAGCAGTCGAATGAGCTTTGCTGCTGTTTAGCATATGTTTATCATGTCAAGCATTCAAATGCAATGTTTTAAACAGTGAAGCGCCCTCTTGTGGATGTAGGCAATAACACTTGATTTCAAATTGCTCACTGTTCTCAAATCCACATTGACTTGCTATATCTACAATTCAGGTAGAGTTGTAATTTTTTGGATAAAATGGATTCAAACCAAATTTTCAAATGTAATTTGAGGTAAATTGACAGCCCAGGTAAGAATCTAGTTTATGAACATTTTAATAAGCAAACTTTCTATACAATATACATTTTGGTAGAAATTTACTAATTACTTTCTAAGTGTGTGTGTGTGTGTGTGCGTGTGTGTAGTCATGGTGTATTATATTGTGAAATTAAGAGCTAGATCTGTCAGGTTTTTCTTGTAGTCATAGAGTTCAACATTTAATTTTGTTTTCCTCTTTTCTCTATGCCCACTAACCACAGATGACGACTCAGGATCTGCCCCACTGTAAGTAACAATTCACTAAGCCATATGCATTGTCATCTGATTAATGAAGTGCTGAAATATACCGATGCTTCAAACACAATGGGCCTCAAATCTTCATTTTGCTTTTTAAACTGCATTTTTTTGTTACCTCGCTTGAATAGTTATTATATAGCACTTGTTCAGTATCTCTTGAGATTAAATGCTCCCACCTCATAACAGGAAGAAGGAACCGTGCTGCCTTTCATATGTTATTGTTTTGGTTAAGTATTTTCTTCTTTCATGGCCCAGACCTTTGTCTCCTCATCCCTAGAGGCCACTGTTCAGAAATTAAAGGGAACACTTAAACAACACAGTGTAACTCCAAGTAAATCAGACTTCATGTGGAGGCCACACACAATACTGAGCCTCATTTTGACTTGTTTTAAGGACATTACATCAAAGTTGGATCGACCTGTAGTGTGTTTTTCCACTTTAATTGTTAATAATTTTGTGGTTAATAAATTTGATTTCCATTGATTTTTGTGTGATTTTCTTGTCAGCACATTCAACTTTGTACAGAGTACAAAGTATTCAATGAGAATATTCCATTCATTCAGATCTAGGATGTTATTTTAGTGTTCCCTTTATTTGTGCAGTATACCATCATACCAGTTAATATATTGACTGTAACTATGCCCTGATTTTACTCATTTGCCCTTAATTATAAATGCAATTTAGAAAACATCCTGATCTGGTCACTAAAAAGCAGAAATCTGGTTCTCTGCTAGTAAGTGATGAACAACCCAGTGTTATACCCCACTCTCACATAGCAATATTTTGACCTGGGCTGTCATGGCAAGGCTTTTTCTCATGCTTACTTGAGTTTACTCTGTGTCCTGGGCTTCTCATACCTTTACCGGGGCGTTTTTGTGATAACAGGAGGGCGTGGCCTTAATACTATGAACTCTGGATAAAATCAAACATGTTTGATTTTTCCCGGGCTTGATGACGAGACCCACGTTTGAAAAAGTTTTCCATGGTTTG
>JAVSBU010000002.1:5362235-5373606 GCA_033118015.1 Loricariichthys derbyi
TTTTGTTTTTGTTTTTTTTTTAATTGCATGTTCTTTAAAAAGGCCAGTAGACAGCATTAGGCTGCAATTGTTGACACAACGCTGGGTTTGTTTTAAAATACATCTACTACTCTACATTCGTGCCCTTCCTAGTGTGAAAAAAATGGCTCCCACACCCTAAATAGTGCACTCGCCTGACGAATATTTAACAGTTGACATCTTACGCTTCCTGACGTAGGCACGTAACGTTACGTGTGCGCGCGTGCGGTATATATACTTACGTGTTGACGTTAGCGGCCTCTTCCCTGCCTATGCCCTCGTGAGGTAGGCAGTGTAAAAAAAATTGTGTCTGCTTCTCCTCACAGCGAATCCACAACCATCCGTCAAAATGGTGAGTCCGCTTGGTTGTTGTATGAGATATTTTACTTGTGGGTACTTCGTAGGTCAGCAGTGTGTAACTATTAACGCGGTTGAATGTATATATCGATATATTTCTTCTCTTTGTTAGTCAGTCGTCAAAATGGCGCCCTTTGTTAGGCCTCGATGTGCCGGGTGTCATGTGAAATAAGCAACGCTATAAATTAAATACGCATATTTGGGTTTGAAATACCAGGCAGTACTAATGGGAGTCTGAATTGTTTAGTATGTTTATTAATATGTGAGTTATTTTGTTGACTGGGCTCCTCTAGTTCTCAGGCGTTGGCTCGTTATTACCTGCTAGCAGGGTGTTAGCATAGCTGTGGTGCTAAATTTACCGGCTATACAACGAGTCACAAAACTCCCGTTTCCAGCGGCACTCGTTTTGGACTGTCCCGGGAATGGTTCGCCATAGTTCACACCAGCACCATCGAGGTGTTTAGTGTGTGATAAGCTGTGTAGCAGTGGTTTTAATTCGTTACCGGCCTGCTCCTTCTCTGAAGGCGCTTTTCTGGTACACGTGGCCTGTAACCGGCTGATGTGGCGCACCTCGATAAACTGCCGATCATCTCATGATCCCTCCATTATCAGATCTCCGAAGCTTTTATGGTGTCATGGGTAAATTACGATTAGATATGAGTTGAGGAGAGAAGTGTTTAGCTTATTATATGGTCGTCTCTGCAGATCATCTGTGTTTGGAGTTGGATCAATGTAATTTTTTCTTTGAACAGTACTTGTGGTGAATTTTCTTTAAAGGTCTTTGTTTGGAGTGATACAAAAAATGTCAGTAGTAAGGAAAAGCTGAAATACTTAAACATAGGGAACAGCCAGACTGAGATGGTTTTGGACATGTCCAGAGGAGGGACAGTGGGTATATTGGTAGAAGGATATTAGAAACGCAGTTGCCAGTAGAAAGACGAAGCGTAAGGCCAAAGAGGAGATACATGGATGCAGCTAGAGAGGCCATGGAAGTAGTTGGTGTGAGGACGACTCGCTGTGGAGACCCTGAAAAGGGAAAATTCGAAAGATGACTTCAACTCGAGGAACGCATCCTCATCTGGATGGAGACTGGACACTCATGCTTACGCTGGGTCCTTTGATAGCCCTTCAAGTCCAGAGCTGCCTACTACTGATGTGAATTTACAGTCCACAGTTTAAGCAACTGTGTTTAGACTTGTTCTAGGGCCCATTGGAGGCCACTTGGCTTGTATTTGGCAGACCAGTCCCTTAAAACTGCCACCTCAGCCCATCTCTGGTACGCCTTTGAGTGGACATGTCATAAGTTTTCAGGTGATTATCTTTGGTTTTGTTCAGGCCCAGTGTTTGGATTCTGATAGTTTTTCACTATCTGTATGTAAAGGCTTCAGCTGTCAAGTTGGCCAATGTTTCGTTGGGTTGTGATGTGAATTCTGATTTCGTCTCCCAGGTGAACTTCACCGTAGACCAGATCCGTGCCATCATGGACAAAAAGTCCAACATCCGTAACATGTCCGTGATTGCGCACGTGGACCATGGAAAATCCACTTTGACTGACTCGCTGGTGTCCAAGGCTGGTATCATCGCTTCAGCCCGTGCCGGAGAAACGCGATTCACTGACACAAGAAAGGATGAGCAGGAACGTTGCATCACCATCAAGTCCACGTGAGTTTTTCAGCCTTTCCGCCCCAGAACTAGCATTCTAGAGTAATCAACAGACTCGGGGTGGGAATCTTCACAGCAGAGCACATGATCTGTAAAATTGCACAAACTTCGGTAAATAATTCACAGAACTGAGTGCCATGATCATTTTAGTCTTTTAGATGTCCTTTTTATTTCTAATGTAGAAATTCTTAATTAAGGAACATAAATGGGAAATGTTCACTGGGATTTGAGCACTGCTATAAACTTGGTTATTACCTTAAGCAGGGGGGTGTTACTTGCACCTTCTTAATAAAGAAGGGCCCATGATCGCACGGCACAGCTGATGTACCAGTATGGCAAACTGCAGGAGCGAAGAATCAGCTAGAACAGTCATGAGCTGAACGCCTCTGCTTATTGAATGTTATGGAGTGGGTGGGAGATGTCCGTGATATACAGCAGTTTAGCCAACATTCTCTCGCTAGTGGATCCGGATTGGTCCCTGAAACTGGACCTGCATTTTTGATCAGTTTGTCTCCTGGTATCTACTCAGGGTTCAGCATTAAATTTACTGTTTACTGTAATACAGTTTACTGTCCCGTACCAAATTTCTACTGTCCCAAAAATATTTGGATTTTAAAACGTTATTCACATATAAATAAATGCACAAAAGCTAATGTGTTTAGTTATGGTTATACTTTATTAATATAAGTAAATATTCTCACATCCTGCCTTCTGCTATTGCGATATTAGCTTACATTATATTATATCATCAACTACTATATTAGCTTACATTATATTATATTAGCTTACGTTATATTAGCTTGTATTGTATTATTATTAGCTACAGAACACTAAATAGTATTCTCACACAGGCACTGCATTAAGCAGACTGTTCTGCTGGCCTTCGCTCATGTTCACTCGGGGAGTGAGTCGACTCGAGTGGTTCATTTGATTGTTCAATTATGCTTTTAGCGGTAGTAAAAAAGTTTCCCTCCTTGGGAAGTAGCACGTTTGGTGACCATGTCAAGTCAAAAGTGGTTCCTTGTACTGAAGGTTCTTTAGAGTTAACTCTTTAACCCTCATGTGTACCTGGGGTAATTCTGTACCCCAAGTCCCAATTAAAAAAATTATTGAAGTAAATGTTATCGACCAATCCTATTAGGAGTTCGTTCCTTGGTCATTATTGGCCCTTTTTTATGCATGGTCGTCATCAATCAATAGCCACATAAGTTATTGATTTATTGATTAATCATCTAGTTTGTCACACTGAATACTTGTCTGCCTCGGCAGGCAATAGACTTTGACACTTGGAACTGCCAGCTAGATACTAGTAGTACATGTAAGATAGAACTAGAATACTTGACTCAAAACCTATACATCAGCTGCAACTGTAAACGATCTTGGAGAATAAGTAGGGGTATGACATACAAAAAGTGTCAGCATATCTGGCATGGCTATAAATACAGGACATTGACGTTGGACTTGGGGATGTTATTGTATAGTGCTTTCTTTGATTAAATCCATGGGGTACAGAATTACCCCAGATCACTAACATCGTAAGCAAAAAAAAGTGCGCACACATGAGGGTTAAGATATATGGACAGTTTGGTTTTGTAAAAGATTTGAGTGTAAAAATAACATGGTTGTTTACGTGAAGTCATTCTGGTCTTGTTTTATGCTGTATGGTATCTATGTACAGTAGCCACTGTGTGTGTATGCAGTAATCTTTTCCCTGCATTTAAAGAATGGTGTTGTGTAAACATTTGTCCTTTTTCTGTAGTGCCATTTCCTTGTTCTACGAGCTCACCGAGAATGACTTGGCCTTCATCAAGCAGTGCAAGGACGGTTCTGGCTTTCTCATTAACCTGATCGACTCTCCTGGGCACGTCGACTTCTCCTCAGAGGTGACGGCTGCTCTGCGTGTCACCGATGGAGCCTTGGTGGTGGTTGACTGTGTGTCAGGTGAGTGCACATTCCTGGCTGGATATGGTTCTCGACTGGAAACCTGTTGTGGCAGGTTCAGTAGAAGTGACTTGCCTCCTAACCCGGCCTATTTTGCTGTTTTCCAGGTGTGTGTGTGCAGACTGAGACCGTGCTCAGACAGGCCATTGGTGAGAGGATCAAGCCTGTCCTGATGATGAACAAGATGGACCGTGCTTTGTTGGAGCTGCAGCTGGATCCTGAGGAGTTGTACCAGACCTTCCAGCGTATTGTGGAGAACGTCAACGTTATCATCTCCACCTATGGCGAGGACGAGAACGGACCAATGGGTAACATCATGGTGGGTGTCCTTTTGAGTTCTACTATATGCTGGAATGAACTTTAGATTGAGCATGCAAGCTGATTTGCCTATAGTACTACCCTCGGTCAGACATTCAGATTTTTCCCCAATTTCCTAAAAAAAAAATTTAGGCATATTAAATCTGAAGCAGTTATATAACTCATTATCATGTATTTATGCTAATATGGCAGTAAACACATTATTGCCAAGACTCAAGTTTCATACTTTCTCTCCTGATAGATTGATCCAGTTGTTGGTACAGTTGGATTTGGATCTGGACTGCACGGCTGGGCTTTCACTCTGAAGCAGTTTGCTGAGATGTACGTGATGAAGTTTGCTGCCAAGGGTGAATCCCAGTTGGGACCAGCTGAGCGCTGCAAGAAGGTGGAAGACATGATGAAGAAACTGTGGGGTGATAGGTGAGGCCTCCTTTTTTTTTCTGCAGCTTTGGTTTGAATAATGGGATGGTGGATGACAATTTTAATCCTTTTCTTGGTTTTGATTACAGGTATTTTGATCCTGCCAATGGAAAATTCAGCAAGAGTGCCACTAATGCTGATGGCAAGAAACTCCCCAGAACCTTTGCACAGCTCATTCTGGACCCCATTTTCAAAGTAAGAAGTCATTGGTTTATGATCTAAAGTATATGTGCTTAGGTTTACCAAGGCTTAAATGATGATGTAAATTCTTCACTTTGACCTGACTGTCTAGTGACGAAGATCTTAAGTCTGATTTTAAGGCAGTAAAAAGTATTAATGGGGTTTAGAGTGCAGATATCTCTAAACAAAGGACCTCTAAAGTTCGTTTTTTTCTTTCCAGGTTTTTGATGCAATCATGAACTTCAAGAAGGAGGAGACCGCCAAGCTGATTGAGAAGTTGGACATCAAGCTGGATGCTGAAGACAAGGAGAAGGAGGGCAAGCCCATGCTGAAGGCTGTGATGCGTCGCTGGCTGCCAGCTGGGGAGGCTCTGCTTCAGATGATCACCATTCACCTGCCTTCCCCTGTCACAGCTCAGAAATACCGCTGCGAGCTGCTGTATGAAGGACCTGGTGACGACGAGGCTGCTATGGGCAAGTCATTTGTGTTGATTTGTGTTTGGGGCAAAAAGTTAACCGTTAGCTAAAACCTAATGTCAGCGACCATTTCTCTGCAGGTATTAAGAACTGCGACCCCAAAGCTCCACTTATGATGTACATCTCAAAGATGGTACCGACCTCTGACAAGGGTCGATTCTATGCCTTTGGGCGTGTATTCTCTGGGTCTGTGTCCACTGGCCTGAAGGTGCGTATTATGGGACCAAATTACACCCCGGGAAAGAAGGAGGATCTTTACCTCAAACCCATTCAGAGGTCAGTTTCTGGATTAACCTGTACTTTTGGAGTTCTGCTTAAACCCATAACCCAGTGGGAGGTTCTGTTCCACTTTATGCTCATAACTTGTTCAATTGCAGGACCATTTTGATGATGGGCCGCTATGTTGAGCCCATTGAGGACGTGCCCTGTGGTAACATCGTGGGTCTGGTAGGTGTGGACCAGTTCTTGGTGAAGACCGGGACCATCACAACCTTTGAGCAGGCCCATAACATGCGTGTGATGAAGTTCAGCGTGAGCCCTGTGGTGAGAGTGGCAGTGGAAGCAAAGAACCCTGCTGACCTGCCCAAGCTGGTGGAGGGACTCAAACGTCTGGCCAAGTCTGACCCCATGGTGCAGTGCATCATCGAGGAGTCTGGAGAACACATCATCGCTGGTGCTGGAGAGCTGCATCTTGAGATCTGCCTTAAGGATCTTGAGGAGGACCATGCCTGCATTCCACTGAAGGTATATTCTTGTCACTACTCTCGTTATATGGTCCATACAACCAGTGTTCTAAATCGTGTTCCTCCGACAGAAATCCGACCCAGTCGTGTCCTACAGAGAGACAGTCTCAGATGAGTCCAAACAGTTGTGCCTGTCCAAGTCCCCGAACAAGCACAACCGTCTGTTTATGAAAGCCCGTCCCCTGGCTGAAGGCCTGCCTGAGGATATTGACAAGGGTGAGGTCACAGCCAGACAGGAGATGAAGGCTCGTGCCCGTTACCTCGCTGAGAAGTACGAATGGGAGGTCACAGAGGCCCGTAAGATCTGGTGCTTTGGTCCTGATGGAACTGGGCCCAACATCTTGGTGGATGTGACTAAGGGAGTGCAATACCTTAACGAGATCAAGGACAGCGTGGTGGCTGGCTTCCAGTGGGCCAGCAAAGAGGTAAGGACTGTGTCCAGAAAATACAGTAGTCTTTTAGCTGACATATTTTAGTGTGACTTCGTTAATAGTCTTAGTCCAAGCAGTTGCTGGATAAGGGCTTTGCTTAAGGATATAGGGTAAAAATCTAATACCTCATAGTTAGATCCGTTATATGCACAGACTGAATAATTCAGTCTGATTTTGGTTGGTATAAGGCATTTAGAAGAAATAAATTGGGGAAACCCCTCGGAGATTCCTAAGTGGTCAGACTGACCAGGTAATATGATAATTTCCATCGTCCCGTGATTTATCACTTGACTGGCGCGTGCCGCGTACAGAACATTTAAAGTGTAATTTGACGATTCAAAAGACATTGGTCTTGTTTTATATCAAAAACAAGTGTGTTTTAGACGTGTTCAATAAGTATTTCAAAATAAGCGATAATACGTACGGATCTGTCAGAATTGCTCGCTATGTCCGTCATGTTTGCAGTCGTGATCAAACAATAGAAAAACGAGCACTGTATGTTTATAACCAGATTTTGTCAAATAAACGCATAAAATAAAGAAACGATTATAAGTAATTAGGTGCGTTTGACTCATGCGAAATATTATAACATCCTGGAACTTTAAAACAATCACTGAATGTTAAGGAAGTAAGCACAAGAGACGCACTGCCTAATGTATTTTTTTTTTTTTTTTTTTTTTAACTTGCAGGGTGTGCTTTGCGAGGAGAACATGCGTGGCATTCGTTTTGACATCCACGATGTGACCCTTCACACAGACGCTATCCACCGTGGTGGTGGCCAGATCATTCCCACTGCCCGCAGAGTGCTTTATGCCTGCCAGCTGACAGCTGAGCCCAGGCTCCTTGAGCCAGTCTACCTGGTGGAGATCCAGGTGAGTTGATTGTGATTTAACTTTCTTGATCGGTTTTATACTATGGATTCTGATATTGACTTCTCACCCACAGTGCCCTGAGGCAGTCGTCGGTGGAATCTATGGTGTGCTGAACAGGAAAAGAGGTCTGGTGTTTGAAGAGTCACAGGTTATGGGAACACCCATGTTTATAGTCAAGGCTTATCTGCCTGTCAACGAGTCTTTCGGTAAGTCCAGCAGCTGCCTTCCATTTCCCTATAAATTTGATGTATCAAATGCAAGACCTAATTCTTTCCTCGTCACCCAGGTTTCACAGCTGATCTTCGTTCCAACACCGGTGGCCAGGCCTTCCCACAGTGTGTGTTTGACCACTGGCAGATCTTGCCCGGAGACCCCATGGATGCCACCAGCAAGCCTTCTCAGATCGTTGCCGATACACGCAAGCGCAAAGGTCTCAAGGAAGGAATCCCAGCTCTGGATAACTACTTGGACAAATTGTAACGCTCTCGTCCCGTTTTCCCTTCCCCTCCCATAGAGGGACTGGACTGTACAGAACATCTTGAGCACTAATGCTTGCCAAACACGGATGACGTATGATCCATAAAGTAAATTTAAACATTAATAAAGGAAGATAAAAACTGAATTGAGTGGACTTCACTTTATGGGGTTGTTGTCCTTGGGTGTTGGTTCCATATTTCACTTAGTTCAATGTAGTACATTTGTATCTTGATTGTGGCTGAAATTCCCACAGGAAACAACAAATACCCATGTTTCCACTTTCATCCTGTTTCAACCAGGCTTATCATGGTCAGGGTTGAAACTGAAGCCCAAAGCCTTTTTCATCAACTTGACTCCCACAACGTAGTGTACAGATTTTATTGAACATAGTTATTTACAGCACTGTCAACGACAAACTATTTACTATAAACACAGCTTGGTATGTAGACATACATTCATTAGGTTCCCTCACCCACCAAAATGTGTAGTTTTACCTAGATAGTAAGAATATAGTCAGTGAGACAAGCATCGTTTGGTACATTTTCTCCTTATACAATGTGTGCAGTCAATCAAGACGTGTACAGGGTCCAGCATTAGACGTTTAAAGAAACCCCCTGTGCAAACGACCAGAACTGTCATCCTTAAACTCTTATTTAAAAACACTTGTCCACTATAGGTCTAATTTGCCTTTATACATAGCTATATAAAAATTTATATCCAATTAGGCTTAATGGTAATGCATAAAGAAAGATTATAAAGATTGATTTCCCTTCCAGCGTCTTTGTAAAGGGCTAAAGAAATTATAGTATGTAAGGTTCCGATCGTAATTCGGTTTCTTTTTTAAACTCAACCCTTTTCATGTCAAAAGGGCTCTGGAGCTCATCCTCAGACTTCATAGGATGTTCTTTGGATGGGATACTAATCCGTTGCAGGTGCCTGCGCTCCCAGAGCCAGTATAACGGTTAAGATTGCACCCCCAGATACAAAAAATTGGATGAGAAGGCATCCTGGGGGACTTGAACACAGGTCTCTAGGCCATGGTCAGTTAGAATAGAGGGAGTAATCATTTATATCCAGTCCCCTTGCACTGTGCCACAGCATGATCATCCCCCTCCCGGTCCTGCACTCACACTGCACTTACACATTCTGGGCCCGAGCACACTCAAGCCATCACGATACAACTAGGGTGGAGTAAAGATGCTCTCACACAGTCCAATGGACTTTTTAAAGTCATACTATCATTGTGGCTTTTTTGGAGTCATTATTGGCACCCTGCCAAATAGTCCAGTTTGAACAGAATTCCTTACAGTCATATTATTTCACCATCATTTTTGATTTGCCAGAAAGTGTAACAGTCACGGTGTTCCACATCACTGCAGCGCCCAACCTAAGACACGCAGCTGCGTGTGGGTCAAAAGTGCATCAGTGCAACTCAAACAAGAACGGACTCAGTCATGACCCGTTTAACCCCGAACTCAAACCAAGCTGTTTTACTATAATATGAATAAAGCAACTAACAGCTGCTACCCAAAATGCATGTCACCATTTAGTCAGAGATTCAGTCTACTAGTCCAGACTACATGGTGCTAGATAATTACAAAAGAAAACGTACTCAATGCACAGCCAGGTACTTGAGATTTCTCATGCTCGAACAACATAAAAGGAGGAGGAGCAATATTTGGTCACTGATCTGTAAACCTCAGCAGATCACCGGGAGAGTAACGAAGAAGTCTTTCCACTTCAAACAGATGCAAGTCCATCATTATGTGTAGAAGATGAGCTCGGGTATTTGTCCATCTTCTACTGAAGTGCCATTGTTGTTGCCAGCGGCGTAACAGAAGGTGAAGCAGGTCTTGGTGCCTGTAGCTGGGGCTTCGTGAGTAACTTTGCGCATGCCCTTTGTCCCATAGTGGGAGTCGGGTCCCTACAGACAATCAAAAGATATATTTATGTAATATACTGTTGCAACAAATGACTGTTGGTAATTAGCTGGATTATTAATCTCAACGCATCTATAATCATTGTGCATCCTTTTCTGAATTTGTGCCTTCATTCCAAAAACTCCCAGATTTTTCTGCATTACTATGGTAATGCACTAGATTTACACAATCGTGGATTTTTCTACGTTATTTGCAAAACATTCACACATTCACAGTTTTGTTCAGTCGAACCTATGTACATACACACGCACGTACTCCTTATTGGAGGCGGGCTCTCAATGATTGATACGTGACGCAGTGCGAACATACAGCCAATCCAAGCTCAACCCCTTTCAGACCTGACTAGTCAATCACAGACCTGACTAATTCAGTAGTGTTGCCTATTTGTGATTTTGCCTGTATTTGGAGTGTTTGTCACAAGCCCTTTGCACACTAAAGGAAGTCAAGGAGATGATCATGGCATGGGATCCTTATCTGGACCGGTCCATTAAGTTCGCTAATTGATTCGTGCAGTGAACCCTACAAGAACCTCCTGAACTTGCTGAAGAAGCGAGGTGCATAAGGTTGGATTTACATGTACAGTAATCATCAAATTCGGTACAGTACAATACTTGAGTACTTTTTAGTTTTATAGAAATGCATGCAAAGTGTGTTAAACGAGCTTAAATAAAGCTTAAATAAACCAGTTTAAATCAATCTTAAATTACAATTCTGTTTTATGACACCACACTGTGATTAGAAATAAATATGGTGGACTGGGGAGGGGTTACAAGTAATCGCGGAAGGGTCTGGTCCCTAACCCCGCGATTACGGGGGGTCCACTGTGCTACAAATTGATGTCAAACGGAGACCTATTAGCCTGGTGTGTGATCTGGAAGGTGATACTTACCCAAAGCAGGCTGTTTACTAATTACATTTTAATAAAATATTTAAAACGTCATTTTCACAATCTGTACTTAGAAAATTGATTGTACTTGAATTTTCAGGGTGAAATCTGGGAGAACGTAAGGATTTTGGCCTGGTATGATGATATTCAATGCAGAATACCTTAAGCGTCGCACAGGCTATGTAGTTGACGCTGGGGAGAATCTCTACAGGTTCCTTGAACATCACGCGAAAGGTGCTGGCTGTGCCGTCACAGCTGAAGCCCGTGTCGTTCTGTCCCAGGACCGTGTTGCTGTCCGTGTGGATGATCTGTGAAAATGCAGGTATGTTTTGTTTATTGTAAGTCGCTCTCGATAAGGGCGTCTGCTAAAT
This sequence comes from Loricariichthys derbyi, assembly GCA_033118015.1. Lineage (NCBI taxonomy): Eukaryota > Metazoa > Chordata > Actinopteri > Siluriformes > Loricariidae > Loricariichthys > Loricariichthys derbyi. Next base: position 5,373,328 of record JAVSBU010000002.1, read on the forward strand.
GTCATAAACGTAAATGAATGCCACACTGTGATTAATGTATGTGCATTACCTGAATGTTGACTTGATAGTCAGTTGGACCATGTATGGACCCATAAAGTCCAAATCCCACCACAAATATCCTTCGATTCACTGAAAACCTGCAAAAATTTGATTGTTAAGCTCTTATCCAGCGGATCACATTCTAATATTCATGTGTCTTCCAGCAGTAACTACGCAAAGGGTAAAACTGAGAAAAAAGGCTTTAAAGTTTTTTAATCAGCCAGCCAAATTGGTTATAGG
>JAVSBU010000002.1:5382858-5394647 GCA_033118015.1 Loricariichthys derbyi
ACAAAATACAAATTTTATAGTTTACAAGGAGACATTTTACACAGGGGTAATAAAGCCGAAGAGCAAATAGAGAGTCAAATGTAAATTGTAATGCAAATGACTTCCTTAAACTGTAGATGAATTAACCATTATGCTAGTTAGCATACTTTTCTGGCATTTAGCAAATGCCCTTATACAGTGTGATTTACAGTTGATTCAATTTTACAATCTAAGCAGTTGTGGGTTAAGGGTATTGCTCAAGTACCCAACAGTAGGAAATTGGCAGTGGTGAGATCGGTAGTTCCTTAACCACTAGGCTACCACAGTCCCGTACTTGCTATTTGTCTTTCTTTAAAAACCTCACTTACTGCATGTACTGTGAAAAGATCTCTCCTTCTGTCTGCACATTTTTCTCTAAAAAAGCTATTTTAAGTTGACAGGTTTAGTAGTTGTTTTCCTTTGTACAAAGAAATATAGCTAACTAATAACAAGACTAAACTAAAATTCTCTACTGACAGCTCAAGTGTTGACTTGGACCTGTGCACACTGAATTTGAGCCTTGACTTGGATTTGCACACCAGAGACTTGACTCGTACTCTTACAATAGAGACTCAAGTCTTGACTCGGATTTGGACTTTAAAGACTTATGACTTGACTCAGGTGCTAGTGACTTGACTCACTCATACTAGAGATTCGAGACCTGACTCTGATTTGCACTTTAGAGAGTCATGACTTACATGATATGACACATGAACATCTCAGGTAAAATTTGTTTAATATGAATGTATCTGAATATGATAGTTTATCTGTGATCCTAAACATGCCAAAATATGACTTCTCTTAACTTTTAAAATGTGATTTCAGACATTCCAGAAGAGGAGGCTCGTTACTGGGCCAAAAAACTGGAGCAGCTAAATGCCATGAGGGACCAAGATGTGAGTTTCCTCATCTGTCTCCAGTCTTCTGGCCTAAAGGACTGAGAAACTTTTAATTAAGAGAGTCTGTCACTCAGTCATCCTAAGGGAACATCATCTTTATTACCATACTCCTCTTTCCACATAATGATCGTTAAAGCTACATTAGCATTATTAGTTATTACTAAGTTGTTATTTATGTATTGCGTTGTTTGTCTGCAGTATTCCTATCCAGAAGAGCATGAGAGACCACTTCCAGTACCGACAACACAGTGCTGTGAGTACATGTGTCTCCACAAACTCATTCCCATATAACCACAGAAAAAGCCCCAGATAACCATTTAACTGGATTAATCACCAATCTGACATCTGTAAATTTGTAACAGTGGTCAGGGGAGCAATTTCATAAAAAATTCAGAATGAATTATAAAGACAAGTATAAATCGGTTTCTATATCTATCCATTTCTTGAGTGATGGCTCCAATTAGAATTTGTTGCTAAGGTCCAACTCATAAAGGAAATTGCCGGCAGCAGCCAAGTCATTTTCGTCCCATGTCCAATTTTACACCCTTGACATGACTGGTGTAGAGCGACTGCCAGGTTTTATGAATCATCTGCTCATCCATACTTTCTTTGTATAATTGCCATTGTGGTATTGAGACAATTTCAATTTCTGTTGTAGGTAACTGGAGTCTATGGGGAGACCAGCAAAGTAAGCAGCTTTCAGTTAGTTACCAGCAAATTTAACTTCTCTTCTGGTTTGTGTGCAGGCATTTTGTATATATAGTACTTAAACAAGCTTATTCTTATACAAAATGCATTGTCTATGTACAGGATAAGCTAATATAATAATTTTGCTCTGTCTACAGTAGAACCTCTGTACTCATTGTTAATTCATTCCAGAAATCATGTCAAGTGCCGAGAACGATGAGTACTGAGCGCCCCTCCCCCTCCCCACCACCACCCCATACGTAATAATGTCAATTGAACTAGAGAGGTGCATTTCCTGCAGAAATTGTGAGTGTGATTGCCATATTGCAAGTGCTGGGTCAGGGTGCTCCCTGGTCCATGCATGCCAATTTTCATGTTTCTATCTCAAAAACTGACAGTTACTGTCATCTGAAGTTGGCCGTAATGTTAAGTCAATGCGAAATGTTTCTCGTGTTTTCACGCATAGCGCGCGAATGCAACATCCGATTTCTTATCTGTATACAAGCAACCGTCTCCCGATAATTCTGCATGTTTTTGTGTTTGTCCCGTGTTGATATCTCGAAAACTGCGGGCGAAATTGAGCGTCAAAAAACGGCCAAATAACATTCTGCTCAATGGGTTTCCTATGGCCGGAAATTGTGGCCGTGGTAAAAAGTGACTGGAGTGCCCGATCATGCCATGACTTCAAATGCCAGGTCAGGGTGCCCCACGGTCCATGCATACTGAATTTGATGTTTCTACCTCAAAAATTGTCAGAGTTACGGCTGTCCGAAGTTGGCAGTAATGTTAAGTCAATGGGAAACTGCACTTGCGTTTTCGCACATAGCGCGTGAATGCGACATGCGATTTCTTATCTGTATACAAGCAACCGTCTCCCGAGAATTCTGCATGTTTCGGTGTTTGTCCCGTGTCGATATCTCGAAAACTGTGGCTGAAATAACGCATCAAAAAACTATTTAATGTTCCAGACCAACAGAAACATTATATGCATTAATTGAGTTGTATTGTATGAGTGCTCCCTAATTTGGTCTGTGGTGGCCTAGTGGTTCAGATGTTGGACTACGGACCAGAAGGTCCAGAGTTCTGCCAAGCTACCACTGTTGGGTAGCTTAATCCGCAATTGCTTGGATTGTAAAAATGTATAAATTGTGAGTCACTCTGGATAAGGGCATCTGCTAAATGACATAAATGCAAATGTAATTCATGATGAGGATATATTCAACATATAAAATATGTTAATCTCTGGGAATAGTAGATAAGTTGAAGAATGGTGTCAGTCAATGGGATGGCAATCTGATATGATTGGATGCCCTGTTTTACCTAAGAGGCTGGGATCTATTAAAGTCTGATCTTCACAATGCATTTGTGGATGTGTGTAGACAGATTTGAAACCATTTAGCGACTTAAATTTGATTTGGACTGCTGAAAACCTGTCATTTGAGATCCCTCTTTGAACAAAGCCTTTACATTTCCAGACGATGATCCAGACAGTGCAGTAGACGATAGAGACAGTGACTACCGCAGTGAGACGAGCAACAGCATTCCTCCTCCTTTCTACACCACGTCACAGCCCAATGCCTCCATGCACCAGTACCCCATTCGCCCCATACACCACGGCTCCCAATATGACGACATCCACGATTACGACTATGATAACCAAAGAACCATGAGGTAAGCACCAATGTGGCCCTTGTAAGTTATGTTTCTGTTGGAACTACCTTGCTCTGCAGGAGGTTAGGATTGTAATTCTCTTGAACTCACTGGATAAACTGTTATGCATTACTATAACAATATGTTTGTAAACTCCCCCTTATTCATTGGTCCCTGTATACAAGTTATGGACGAGGATTCATTGTATTCCAGCATCTGACATAAAAACCGAACCTATGCTCCACCATAAATCCCTGTTTACTCCACTTTTGTCGTTGTATTATCTAAACCAGTGTATCTAAACCAGTTTTGCATGTGTGGGATACACTGGGGTATAAAGTCAGTGCTCCCCCTTTGCAAGTCTGTCAAACAGCAATAGGTTCTCATGGGTTGTTTGGGTATTTCAATGTGTTCAATGAAGCTTTTACAAAGAATCTCTGTGCAGCCTGGTGAACCAACCCCAAAGGTGATGTCAGACCAAGTTGAGTTCACTGTGGCTGTCTTCTTTTGAAAGCCAGATGCAAAGAAAGTCGTAACTTATGTACCTCTTATGCACCTTTTCCTGCCTTGTCCCTTCCCCTTCCCTCCTCCCAGACGCTATGATAGTTTAGACTCTGCCACCAACGGCCGCAGTGATCTCGATTCGGCCTCCGGCTCAAGCAGGCGGACCAGCCGCCAGTACTCCTTAGACAGTAGGCACTCGCTCTCTGATAGGTGGGTCTCTGGAACACCTTCCCCACCTTCTTCTTCCTCCTTCTCCTGCTGCTCCGGCCATCGCTGTGATGATGTCGTGGAGTTGGACATGTCTGGTCCTGTGGTCCTCGCTGTGCTTGCATGCATGCGCACAACCCTCTTTTTTTTATACGTATATATTTCTGTATCTCTTCTCTCTTTGTATTTTATGCCGTACCATGATAATGCTATGTAACGCGTTATGTTGTGGTGCTTGACTGTTGAATGTTTCTGGGTTTTGCCATTAGTATGTTTGAGTCAGACAGTAATGCAGAAGGCTGTGGGTTCTCTTCCAATAGGCTGCTTTTTACTTGTCTTGTGCTTGACAGAGAGAGAGGGCTACTCTGTGATTCTGTGCATCTAACTTCAGTTGCAGTAATTACAGAGCTGTTACAAAGTCTCCATCCAAGGTTGCCAGCTGGCACATGGATGGATTCTTGCATTGGCAGAGTGCAGGGGACATGCCCTCAGAGTCACTGGTTTTCCTTTGTTCGGTCTTGTGTAATTATTATTTAATTGTTAGATAATTATAGGAGTACATGGGAAAAGAGGAGAGTTAGAACTCCACAGTGAGCGCAGAGGAAAGTCGAGTGTGATTGTGTAGGTGGGATAGAGATGAAAGTATTACCTAAACAGTAAGGTAGGCTTGACCGTAGTGGTGATATGAAAAAAAATGTCTTTACTGAAACCTAAATCAAAATTTTGAGCACACTGAGCTGAACAATATGGAGAGGAATTTGTGTGAAATTGAAAGGACGCCAGTGAAAAAACATGAAATGCAATGCATTACAATACATGGTAAAGAATGAAAGCAAAACCTCTGCTTTATTGCTTTCATGTCGTTTGACCTCAGCAGAATTTGCAATTTAATAAGATGCTAAATCTGTGTATGAATTACTGCATTTAACGTAATTGACGCACAGCTGTATTGCTTTACACTGTGTCATCCATTGCATTTAAAATCCAATTCCAGATCCAAATCTTGACGCATTTAAATAGTGCCATGCAAAAATGGCCCAGAATGAATATTAATTGATCAATTGTTTTAATCTATTGAGACCCTGCATCCTCATATATGGACATTACAAACAACTTCCTGTACAAAGACACTGTTTAGTTTTTTTACTTGTTAGGTCCTACTAATCCCGAATAGCTAGGATAAGTTAAAAATGCACACCAAGCAAAAGTTCGGGTCTCAGGAGGTTAACAAAGCTTGTTTTCTTAACTTGTTGATTTGCATTCAAAGAATGGCAGACTTGAATGTAAGAGCAACGTGAAATGCAGTCTGCACTATTCCGTTCTGCTGCGTGGAACTGTGGACCAAACAAAACACAATACACATCAATTGTATTTCAGTCAAAACACTGCAGTGTTTGATATTTATGGTATTAATAGTAATCACTGTTCAGAAAGATTTGTTTACTGAATCTGGGGTGTAACTAAGGAAGCAAGGTCAAATTTATTTCCAGAAAAGTTTTTTTTACAGTAGAGCATTGTGTTCAAAGGAGTTATCTAGAATCAAAGCCATAACTGAATAAGCCTTGGGCAACAGTGGAAAGGAAAAACTCCCTAAGCATTATTAGAAACTTTAATAGGACCAAGACTAATAATGGGACCCAACATCCGTGAGTACTAAACAAGTATTAAACAGAATTCAATATTATATAGAGTTTAATAAATAGGGATTATAAAACTATAGTGTATAGGTAAATAAAATAGTTCAGAGAATATGTGTAGCTGCATTATTTAGTTCAGTAAACAGAGTCACTGTAGGATCTCGTGTCCTCAGTAGAAAAGTTTTGCTGACATGGTGTCCTTAGTCAATTGTAGGAGGGTATGGGAAGTCATTACTCTCTGATGGTCGCTATCTTATTGGTATGAGGTCAAGTTGGGGAAAGAAGACTGAAGTAATTGTTTGTATCGGTAGCAGACAATATCGGTGTTATCAGTGGATGGGCCATTTTCTTCAAGGCCATAAAGAGCCTATTGCAGCAAATCTGTCAACCAGCTTTTCTTCATCATTGTTTTGCACACCAAAAGAGTTAAATATAGAATACAGTTTTTTTAAGCAATAATGTTTTTGAGTTGAACAGAATTATTGTTTTTATCATTTAGACATTAATTCTGTATCGTTCTTTAGTAGAGAGCCACATGAAAACAATATAACTGGTTTTGCCATCAGCTTATCACTTATGCAATTTATGTATTTCCACTCTCAATATTGCATTTTTTGGCACAAATTCCTCTCCGTAAAAAAGCAAAAAGTTGTGTAATATTAAAAAAAAACAATAGTTATTACAGATCACTTGTCAAAACTGTAGAGATCATGAAATTATTACATGTGATACACTAATGATTACAAATGGCCAGCATTTTTTGCTGTAGCTGAAAACTAAAGGTGAACATTTTTGGTAGCTGAAATTTCTACTTCAGTTTCTACTTGAAAGAAGTTAATGATGCCACAGAAACAATCCAAGCATTAGGACACATATTTTGCATTGAGTAAATTGATTTCAGGAACCCTCCAACCTTTTCACCAATTAAGGCGTTGAACTGTAACACAAACTGACACAGGAACTTCCTAATACAATTTGTAAATGTAAAACCCCAAGGGTCTATTCAAAATGGAGTTATGGGCACACAGTGAGGGTTTAATATCAAAATTATGCACATTTCTACACAGGCTGCAGGTGTTACTGTTTTATGATTGAAGTATAGTTAAAGAATACTTCACTCTGTTATTTGTGATTTACACCCCATAAGAATCACACATTATATATACATTATATACTCTCATCTGCCATTTTATTAGGTATACCTTGCTAGTACCTGGTTGGACCCATTTTGCCTTCAGAATTGCATGGCATAAATTCATACTGGAAGCATTCCTCAAAGATTTGGGTCCATAATTATATGATGGCTTCACACCGTTGCTGCACATTTGTCAGCTACACATCCATGATGCGAACTTGTCCTTCCACCATATCGCAAAGATTCTATATTGGATTGAGATCTGGTGATTGTAGAGATCATTTGAGATTATCTTGTGGAAATGGCCATCAGAAGATGGTACACTGTGATGATAAAGGGATGGACATGGTCAGCAGTAACAATGTTCAAGTGGTCTTAAAGGGGAGCAAAGTGTGCCAAGAAAATATCCTCCACACCATAACACTACCAGCAGCCTAAATCGTTGATAAACGGCAGGATGGATCCATGCTTTAACGTTGTTTATGCCAAATTCTCATCCTACCATCTGAATGTCACAGCAGCCACTGAGAATTATCAGACCACGCAACGTTTTTCCAATCATCTGTTGTTCAGTTTTCTCGAGCCTATGCAACCTGTAGCCTCAATTGATTGTTCTTAGCTTACAGGAGTGTTACCCAGCGTTGTCATCTGCTGTTGTAGCCCATCCGCTTCAAGTTGTGTTGTGTGTCCAGAGATGCTTTTTTGAATACCACAATGTAACAAATGGTTATTTCAGTTACTTTTGCCTTTCTATCAGCTCGAAACTGTGGCCATTGTCTTCTGAGCTCTGGCATCAACAAGGCAATTTCACCCGGAGAATTTATTGGATATTTTCTCTTTTCTGGACCGTAATCTGTAAACCCTGGAGAACAGCCCATCTAGCACCAACCTCCATGCCACCAAAGTCACTTACAGTGCCTTGCAAAAGTATTCATATCCATTGAACTTTTTCACATTACACCCACAAACTTAAAGGTATTTTATTAGGATTTTATATGATAGACATATTTGCTGTATCCCCAACATGGCTTGTGGCAAAGTACAAGTACTGCTTCTTGCCACTCTTCCTTAAAGTCCAGATTTGTGGAGTACATGACTAAGAGCTGTTTTATGTACAGATACTCCCACCTGAACTGTGGATCTCTGCAGCTCATCCAGAGTGACCATGGCTACTTCACTAATTAGTGTGGCAAAGTTCGAGGTGTAAATACTTTTGCAAGGCACTGTAAATCTCATTTCGTCCCAATTTTGATTCTCAGTTTGAACTTCAGCGGGTTGTCTTGATAATGTCCACATGTCCAAATGAATTGATTCGCCGTCATGAGATCAGATGATTAGATAATTACGTTAACAAACAGTTGAGCAGGTGTACCTAATGAAGTGGCCGGCGAGTATATAGCATACCACATGTAATCCGTGATGTTTATTGCTGCATGATCGACCAAAAAAAAAATAATAATAATAATAGTGGACAACACTGATAGCTGGTCAACACAGGAAACTTTTAACTATTATTTGAAATTTGAACAGATAGCACTGTGTGTAGTCATCATCTACTTATTAACAGTAGAACTGGCTGTATTAAAAAAATTTTAGCAGCTATTATGTTTTTATTCGGCTTTTGAATATTAGGTCCTGAAGTCGCTTCTAGTGAGATGTGGTAAAATAACTTTTTAAGTTGTAGCCATCTTTTGCAAGGAAAAATAATAAAGAACAGCTTTATTGGATGCTCCAGTGCTAAGTTCTTCATGTTATGCCACATACAGCAGTCGGATTTCAGGCCAATCGAAGATGCATTTGACTACTAAATGAGAATATAATGAATATAATCTGAAGTCTTCCTCTGCTAACTTCTGTGAGAGTGAGTGAGTGAGTGAGTGAGTGAGTGAGTGAGTGAGTGAGAGAGCGAGAGAGCGAGAGTGAGAGAGCGAGAGTGAGAGAGCGAGAGTGAGAGAACGAGAGTGAGAGAGCGAGAGCGAGAGTGAGAGAGCGAGAGTGAGAGCGAGAGAGTGAGAGAGTGAGAGTGAGAGAGTGAGTGAGTGCGTGTGTGTCTGAACTCTAATCTCAAGATCCACACTGTTGTGTGTTTTAATGGTGCTTGAACACTAAACTAAACTCTGATTGTCCTGTTGCATATGGACTGATTGTTTTTTTTTTTCCACTTCCATATCTACAAGTTAACCAGTTCATTAAATACAGGAATGGTTCCAGTATATTCCCCAGCTCCATTCCTGGCACTTGCAGCTGCGCCTTGTTGGTAAAAAGTTGCTACAATATGTGCTCTTATATCTGACTGTTTAAACATATTTTTAGCAGAGTTTAACATCATGCTAGAAAAGTGTGGATGTGTGTTTGTATGAGTGGGATCGTTTGTTCTCATTTAACTATCTCGCTTTCCCTCTCTCTTTTTCTCTCGTACTGTCTTCCAATTTCTTTTGTTTTTAACTCTATTATCCTCTTGTTCCTGTTTTCTCTACCCAACTTGAGATAAATTGATATTGCTAATAATCGTCTTGTCTTGCTGTTGTGTTTGAATTTGAACAGTGGTACGGACAAAATCTGTCAATGCTGCAGTTCCCTTTTGCACTTTTTTATTGTTATCACCTTTAACTGAGCTTTTCGTAGTTCCATTCCCATTTTGCCTCCACTTTCACGTGACACGTCCTCCCTTTGTTTGCAGCCCCACAGGCTCTAGCCGCTATGCCTCATCAGGAGAACTGAGCCGAGGCAGCTCCCAACTCAGTGAGGAGTTTGGCCCAGAAGATGCGGAGAGCTTCCGCGGCTCCGGCGAATTCTATGACGAGAACGACTCTTACCACTCGTGCCACTCCTCTGTCAGCTACGGCAAGGAGTCACCTGGCTGGGACCAGGACGACCCCCATGGAGCCTACAGCGATGAAGGAAGCTACGTCAAAGATGGCGGTGAGGAAGGAGCGCTCTACGAGGATGAGGACGGTGACATGTACGAGCAAGAGGACGGAGATTACCAATATGAAGAAGAGGCGGAAATAGTCTACGAGGAGGACGAGGAGATGTATCCTCTGGATGGTACACTAAGCGAAGAGCAGGAGCCACCATACACACCCACCCCATCCAGTGCAGCTCCATCACTGCCAACAGAGACCCTAAACTTCGGTCGGCCACCACTGGAGAAGCAGACTTCAGTTCACCCTCAGCAGGTCCAACAGCCTGAGCCTCCATTCAAGCCTATGGAGCCTCACGTAGAAGTTACATCTAGACAGCAGAGTTTTAACGAATTCAGCAAACCAGCAAGCAGCTTCACTGAACCAAGCTCCAAACTGGAACCTCCTGCTCCTGCAGAAGTCTGTCTCATACCTGCTGGGAAATCTTCTGGATTCACAGAGGAGGCAAAGCCTACTGTTGAGCCTCCAGTATCTAAACGTTTGTCTGAAGCCCTGCCTGAAAAATCAGAGGAACCTCAAGAAAGGTGAGCTATCTACTCTGGATTATGAGTAGTACTGACATCTTGAAATTTAAAAGTTCAATATTCAAGGAAAAGACAGGATGAAAAAATGAATGGAAATATACATTTTTACCATACAAAACATACAGAAGTGGAAAAATTTCATATCATCATAAGTCAATGTCAGATTTATTTATAAAAAGCCTTTTACAGTGAGTATTGTTTTAAATCATCTGCATAAACATCTAGACCAACAGCTCAGAATGAGCAAGTTCAGAGAAACAGTGGCAAGGAATAGTATATGCAACAGAGAAGAAAACTTAGGATGGCCATGAATCAAGAAGGGTCCCTTGGACAGCCTATATCGTAAAGGAAAGTATGCAATTAAGTTGCATAAATTGCATAAATAGCTTCAAATACACAGAAGCTGAATAGAAAACATAAAATGAGCAATAAAAATAATTTGGAGAATATGATAAATAAAATGGAAAAGACAATAAATACTTAATGTAATACATGGGAAATATAAAAAATAAATATAAATAGAGAATATAAGTGAGTCTGTGGGCATTACTTAGTCCAGTAGAAATGCAATATCAGTGAAATACAATGTTGTGGTTTGTCATTAAAAGTAATGCAGTGTTTACTTTAACACTCCACTTCTGTTCTCTCAGTGTGGCCAGGCGAGAAGAGCATGTGGATCCTGCTGAGCGAGCCAAAGCTAACTGGCTGCGACTCTTCAACAGAGTTCGGCTTCAGTTACAGGAGGTGAGGCACTGATTCTGGCTAGGATTTGCATCACTGCTCTCCCCTTTCACTTCTGGAAAGATAACTATAGCGTTCATATAGGATCGGACAGTACGGTGTCCAATATTTCTACCTAAAACCTCATGTAGAGTGGGCGGTGCTTAATCTCCACACAAAAAGCTGAGGATGAAGAAATAGTGATTAACAGAGGGGCAGCTTCTGTTGCGTCGACATGGTTTGGTTTAGTAGAATCAAGAAACTGAGTTAAAGAAAATTGTCTGCTGATCAACGTTGGGAGCTTGAGATAGCAACACTAGCAATCTTTAAATTCTTAAAATGAAGCTAAGCAGTATTGTGAATGCCAAAAGATCCATGTGGCATCCAGTGGTAAAAAAAATCATTTAGAGAGGTTCGGCTGAATGCCTTACTAAGTCCTTTCCATATTTCAAAAAATCTGGCCAGGGGAAGAATATAAAAATTGCCACTGTACCTTGTGTATGGGCTTGATTCTACTTTACACAGTTGAAAAGAAGCTATTCAAAACCGATGGTCTGAGGTATGTACTGCTGAATAGTAAGAACCTTAGCTGAGTGCTTGTTTTAAAGAGTCAATGCCACTGCAATATAACTTGTTAACATAAATGGATATTTTTACTATTTCTATTATCTATGTATGTTAAGTTTTCATATTGCAGTTCCTGATAAATATTCTGAATTGAGAATAAATACTATTTCAGGTAGTAGTTTAATAATTTATTGGATAACCAAAATGATTACTTTTATACCAATTATTTTTTTTGTTTTGTAAACCAGCCACTAGGGATCACTGTCCAGTGTATCTTTTGTGCCGGTCCCAAGCCCGGGTAAATGGTGAGGGTTGTG
>JAVSBU010000002.1:5518582-5532556 GCA_033118015.1 Loricariichthys derbyi
TAAGAGTGTGGGAAGAGTTTATAAAAATAAAATAATGTACTTACTGTATAACTACTACAATAAGCATAGCGTCGCTATTTCGCGGAAACTCACTTATCGCGGGTGGGTCTGGAACGGATCCCCCACAATAAGTGAGGAAACACTGTAAATGGTAATCATACCACTGCTGAAGCAAGAAATATAATGGTGGCCTACGACTTTTGCACAGTACTGCAGCTGCTTTCAGGCAATAAGCATGTCTTTTCTAAACCAATATCAGGCCTATCTTGTGTTGAAAAACTGAAGTATGAATACAGTCATCAACACGATACGGCATTAAGTGACACTGAAGGTCATCATTAGTACAAGCAGACTGTGTTCTAAATGACATTAGCAAGTCTGTATGACATTCCTTATCAGACACTCATGAATGAATAAGAGTGGTAACTCTTTCTTTAGAAGAGTGGTTGACCCACCAATGGAGAGAGCACTTTGGTGTCGAGCAGGTGTGTGCAGACATCTTGAACAGGCGAGATTTCAAGCAGACGGGCAGCACTGAGGATGTCAGCCACGCTACTGCGGCTAACAGTGAGCGTGGCCGTGTAGGCGAAGTCCAACAGCGCAGAGAGTGCCTCGGCTCGCACAAAGTCCAGCGCGTAAACGCTCTGGCGCTCGGCCGCCGGGCCCGAGGTGAAGAGTTTGTGGAAGTAAGAGCTGCAGGAGGCCAGCACCGAGCGGTGAGCGGGGAACTCGCGCTCCTGCACCACCAGCAGCACGTCGCACAGCATGCCGCTGCGCCGCTGCTGGTTTAGGCCATCCAGCAAGTCAGCGCTGTGCTCGGGAAAAGGGATGCCCACCGGACCCTCTTCTGCCTCGCAGGCCCGCCCGCCAGCCCCCGACGACATCTTCCACCAGCCTGCCGTCGAGCCGCCAATCGCAGCCGCTGCTCGCGCCTCCGTCCTGCTGTCTGTCCGGCTGCCTGTCTGCAAAGAGAAACAGAAAATATTAGCAGATGTAAAAGGAAGGTTTCGTACTACAGGAAATACGTTAACACAAACAAACGTAAAGTGTAATGTAGTCGAAAATGTTCCCTATGCACCATTCCGTACATTCAAATACCGTTAAGCGCCGTTTAACGACTTTCCGATCAACGTCCGTTTCGTTTTCACAACCAAGGTCTTAAAAACTATAATAAATTACTACAGGAAATAAAAATGTCTTTTAACTCTGGACATTGTAGCTGTCAACAGCTGATCAAATAAACAAAAAGGTTTAGTATGTGCATTTTTTTGTCCAGAAAAATTGCTTATGTTGCATTTTGATACTTTGTTTGCATAATTTTTATTTATTTTAATTAATATAGATTTACTTTCCATTAACCACATATATTAGTAGGACCTACTTTATGATCTGTGCTGAACAGGGCCACTTTTAGGACATGGACACAAGCAGAGATGTGAAACGGAAAAGTTTGTTCTCTGCTTAACACTACAAGCTAGCTTTACCTGCACATTCCTAGAACTGCTAAGCACCGGTCATTTTACCTCTGTGATTTCTTTTTGGTAGTTAAAAGTTTCTTCAAGTGGACTCATTCCCTACTGGTTGTGTGCAGCTAGCAAGGTGTGTTCTTGCGAAAACACCCTTCATGTACTCCTCAGACAAAAAAAATAGTCACCTTGTTTGTTCAAAGTGGTAGTAATTTCAGGCTCCTGCAGATGGCGTTGCATGAGGATGATTGGACTATAAATACCTGCGGAGTGTGCAACAGGATTCGTGGATTGTGAATAGGTGGCACAGTGCAGTGAATGTATCATTTTGTGTGTTAATGTTAATGATTTGCAAAAAGGAGTGATTGCATTTGAGCGTGCCAAAGGCCATCGTGTGAAGGAAGTAGCTGAATTTGCAGGTTTTTTTGAAGTGTGCGGTCCTACAGTTCTACCAGCAGTGGCGAAAATCAGGAAATTCTCATTAGAATTGATGGAGATATTACACCCTGTTGGGTACTTTTCAGTCACAGCTCAGTAATATTTGTCGGTGAGTATAATTATGCATGTAACTTCAAAACAAACATCATGGAGCACCTCATATGGTGCACACCTCATGGACATTGCTCATACAGTTATGTACGCTGTTTCTACACTACATTGCAGTGTGCTGTGGGATTGAACTAGATAATCCGCACTATGTTGTCAGACACCACAACAAAATGGCGGACACTGAACTAATAGGAAATGGTAACAGTGAATTAGGAACCGCTTTTAAACCAATATGAGGGTATTAATAGGCTGTGATTGGTCAGTTGGTCCTATGATTGCCCACAAGATATGTTTCTAAAGCCATGTTCACACTGCAAGCTTCACTTTGCGAGTGTTTGCTATCACATAAGGTTGTGGTTGTTGCGTGGAAAACACCTATGGTCACATACGGAAAAACTAAAGTAAGAATACACTGGGAAAGGTCGGCAGCACCTTAGTAGCCACTTGACACATCATACAGAATTCTGAAAATGGAGTAACTGCCATTTCTTCTTCCTCTTCTACTGACAGTTTGTCTTACTTCAGACCTGTTTCTTTCTAGAATCTCACTTCCTTTTGGGGCAAACCAGCCTTTGAGTTATATTCGTCAAGATGCAAATATGACAGATGAACAGAAGCTAGCAGACAGTGGTCCAACGGTTGCCTTTACAAAACAGTCAAAAGAGCACCAAGATGACGTAGACAGCCCAAAAATTAAAAATTTTAAATATATTACTATAAATTATTGAGTGTATGAACGGGATTTGATTTAATTATATTAACCTAGTATGTTTTGATGCACATATTGCTTCAAAGACACGGTCATATTTTGTGCTGTAGCCATGGTTCGAGCAGACTCCTCTGGTAATCCAGGTTAAGACTCCTGCACACAAACTCCAGACTGAGACGAAAGCTCAAACCCTGAGTCTCCCATGCAGTTTTTGAGAGCTGTAGGTGCTTTACAGTCTTTCACAAAAATTTCCAATACTCAATAAATGCTTCCAAGCAGCATTTGATCAAACTGTTGAAATATTCAGCGGAGATCCATCTAGGGTAAAATGACTCGTTGGTTTTAGGTAGTGCGTGTTAAGCCCTAGCTGGACAACAGAGGCTGTAAAGACATTAGCGTATGTATGGTGAACAGAATAAGACTCTGCAACTGTATACTTAATAGCGCACATGGGGGTGGGGACTGCCGTGCATAGGCTAGAGCGGAGTCAAAAAAAAATTCCTGAAGGAGGAGGACACGCGGATGGCTGCGAGAGAACGGTCTTAAACAGAGAGGTTGTCAAGCCGGTCTGAGCCGGTTACCCCACCCTCTAAAGTGTGCCAAGTTTCAGGAAAGGCCTGTCCCCTTGCTCACGTGTTGGAGGGGGGATTAAAACGATCAAATGCAGCCTGGGCGGTGATAGGAGGTAAGTGTGTGTGTGTGTGGGGGGGTGATGTTACTTGCAAGGTAGACACACAAGCCCACTACATGTATAAAAGTCAAACCCCTCCCTCACCTGGCAACATGACTTAGCAGGGGGTAAGGTCAGGGGGATCTTTCTCCATAGAAGCAGGACTTTCAAAAACATTCTTACTCAACCTAGGCACCCGCCCTCTGCTTACCGCACAAGATCTTGAAAAACCTATTTCCTACCGCACCTGCCCCACTGGTAGTGTGAGGATGCTATAGAGGTCATGCTTGGGTAAAACACAACCCTAACACACCAAACAAACCAGTCCATTTCCGTATTCCATGACACAGTAAGCGATCTCGCACTACATACAGTACGAGTGTGTACACATTAAATACACAAAGGGAGTGCATTATAAACCAGAGCATTATAAATTGCCAAGTAATATTTAGGGGGGTATATTAATAAAGGACTACCGTCAGTCTTTTTTATAGGCTAATCTCTATCTAAATAAATCCGTTTACAAACGGGGTGAATCGTTCATGGGTAAATACACAGTTAATCTGCATGAATACCACAAAACCTTAAGAAAAGCATAAGTTAATAGGCAGTGTTTTACACTGCTGTTGTAAAGTTTGCTAAAACTACATTTGAAACTTTGGTAAAAATTTTGTTCCTAAGGTCTTTTCCACAGTTTGTGGCTTAAAAATTCATTTATGTAAAAATCAGAGTCATTTCGAATGGGATGCAAGGCGGTTTCACATCACAAGATTAATCAAATTTTCAGGGGAAATTCCAGGTACAGTCACTTTTTCCAAATTTTTTGCTTCATCAACCAACTGCAGAGTTATGTTCTTGGCACAGATTTCTAAATTCAGAGCTCTAGACTAAGTCGTACCACTGGTCATGCTTATTTTGTCAGTCCTGGTTTGGTCACACCTACTTTTTATATTAATCAATCACCAATCTCTTGATAGTCCTTTCTCTATTTCAGTGCTCTCATTCTGTTTTTTTTTTTTTTTTAAGTAATCGGCTGGATCTCTTCAAATTCACGCTTTAACACAGGATTTGATTGTTCAAATCATCTATGTGCTATACACCTGTACATCACTGTTGATCACGTAGCCAGGGAACGTCAAGTAGGGAGGAGTGAAAAAGCCTCATGTACATGAAGATACCAAAACAAACAAACGTCACGCAATCGCAAAAATGTGACGAATTTGAAATCTAACTTGGACATTTGAAAAAAATGATCACATTTTGGTCTAGAGCCCTGGAACTGAAGAAACGCTAACACTAGCCATGTTGCTGCTGACATTACTTTTTACAATTCTAGGCAATCAAACTCAATTATTTAAAAAGAAAAATGGTTCGACACTTTTTGGGTAAAGATATAAATATACACAAGTTAAGGTGCTGGACTATAGACCAGAAGATCCAGGGTTCAAATCCCACCTCTGCCAAGCTGCCATTGTTGGGTCATTGAGCAAGACCCTTAACCCACAATTGCTTATGTAAGATTGCTTATCAGTTGTTAGTCGCTTTGGATAAGGGCGTCTGCTAAATGCCATAAATCTAACTGTAAAAAGATACAGTACTTTGCAAAAGTCTTAGGCCACTATTAGAGTTGTTTTAGGAATGGTACAATGACCATAAACAATTATTTCTCTCTTTAATTAGAATATAACCAGAAACCACTAAAATGAAATTTGTATTCTGTATAAAAAACCAAAATAAAATCTGAAAAACGGCTTCTATAGGCGAAAAAGGGAAATACTTTGTGTGATCCCCTTACATTTGAGCAATAGCATCATGTGGGAGCTTTATCAGGATGTCAAGTGCACCCTTCTACAATCCGAAGAAGCTTGATCTGCAACGGTCTTTTTGGAAGCGTAAAAGCCAACAAACCACTTTTCCAGAAGGGGAACACGGTGAAAGGGTGAAACAGTGGATGTTTTGTTCTATATGGTCATTATACCATCGCTAAAACAAGCTCTCAAACTGTGACCTTTAGATTTTTGCACAGTACTTCTATATAGCACACCTAAGGGAAACCCTTCTAATAATAGTCCCACTTCACATAATTTACACTCTCATATCCCGACTGGTTTAAGTTCAACAATAATACCTGTAGGTCCATCTCTCTTTGTCTCCTTTACTTCCTGTGCCACAGTGGGCACCTACGTGCTGAGCCTCGGCAAGACAGCTTAGCCTTTGTTTTCTTTGGAAGCTCTGATAAAACCCATGTGTGTCTCCAGCAGGCGCTTATTTCACTATCTCTACCATTTCTCATTTGAATAAACCAGGATGAGGACCAGCCTCAAGGCTAGCCGGAAAGGATAAAGACCCAACAATGTGAGCCTTGGTGACAGGAGGAAAGGCGTAAGAGTGGTGGATCTCGTAAATCTAGAAAGCGTGAATTCATAATGACTGGAGGATCCATCTTGGAAGCGCGGTTACTGTCCCAGAATGAACCTAGCCTGGGCTGAAAGAAAGAGGAAACACTACAAATAAACCTGATCCTGACACCTTCTCATGACTTCAAACATTCCTCATTACTAATTCATTGCTGTGGGTGACAGGGGCTGTGCCTCGGCTATGCCGGCTCACTTGCAGGCCTTTTAGCCGCCGGTCGCACGCATAGCCAGCCGCTGTTTTGCAAGTCAAACCACAATTCGCTGCAAGTAGCCATCCCACCCCCCTCTTTACCAGGCCTGTCTGGTGAGGGCCATACTCAAAGCAGTTATCAGCAACCATACTGTATGGGCGGCCAGGGTATAATCGTAACACCTACTTTTATTAGCGACTACTACAAAGCAACATGGACTATTGGTGCACTAATATATAAACGACGAGATAAAGCATCACATGACACACAGACATAATAGAGAACAGTCTCTCCTAGAGATAGAGCTCAGACTGTGTTTCTCTGTAGATAAAATGAAAGCATCTTTAGTGTTCGTTCAGCGATTACGTTCTCTTTTACTTAAGCTACTCTGTGTGACGCATACACCAGATCAAATCATATATTTCGCTAACTGTAAACTCAAGATGAAATGTCTAGGTTTAGCACATACCACACATTCCCGGAACACACCAACGACTGATGACATAAAGCAAAACAGCCGAATGTGTTTTCTTGGAGCTAAGCGCTCAGCTGAGGGCCTTGAAGCTTTTTTCATAGGCCTCACTTTAGCCCACACTAATGGTATCAAAACGCAAGCTTGGGAATCTTTCTCAAGACCCCACTGGGAGGCTGAATTGCTCCTGCACAGTGCAATGCATCAGAAGACTGCAGATCAAAAGGGTGTGGAGGAGCATCTATTGACCCGTGTGTCCAATCAGATCCTGTGCGTTACTACTGGCAGCACCTTTGAGGGAGGGCGAGGGATTCACTCTGAATGGGTCGGCACAGTTCAAGGTCAGGGCCGAGAGGATATTAGAGGATAATCGGAAGCGCTCTGGAGAAAGGGGGTGTCTAGTTCCAAGAAGAACAGGATTTTGAGCAAGGCCTTTCACATGAGTCACTTCTGCCAGCAGTGGTTGTAGAAAGCTGATTGGTCGTACAAAGCGCAAGCAGGAAGTGGGCGAGCGACTGATAAAACTGGAGCTGTGGGGTTTGGCTGTTTCGCTGCAGATATCTCAGTAGGCTGCCAAAAATCCAGTCTTGTGCTCACAATGCCCCCTTAAAGGTAGTGGGTGAGGCTGCTTAGAAATGAACGTACACAACTTGTGAGCCTACTCAACCCTGTCTCGGCCTGTTTCAGCTACTGCCAGCTGCCAACTTACTCCAGACCTATAAATCCCATGCCTAATCCCATGGAACCATCTATTTTCACTGCATCGAGCCACATGGGTAAATCACTGTAATACAAAGCTTTTACTTTTTTTTATTTTAGGATCAGATTCCTACAGTTTGCACTGCCATTATTCTTTCTCTCGCAACAAATATAAAAGCTGCAAATGGTAAGAACACCTGTAGTAAAAGATCAGCTACAAAATGAGTAGCCATGTGTTTCTGAATCGTCCGCGACTTAATCGGGAGCTTAGACCCAAGTGTGAAAATGTCAGGCGCCCCCTCAGAGCCTGACCAAAGTTTTCCAGGCCCAGTTCCCTGCATCTGGCAGCTGGCTGGTCACAGTTCCTGTGAGCATTTTGGACACGGCGGCCAAGCTTAGAGAAAACCAGTGAAGAGAGACCAAACACCACGATCACCCCCTCAAAAACGGCGAGGTTTTTCAGTGCCCTTGTGTTGCGTCCGTCACTATGTCTCCATCTCTGCTGCAGAAGCCCGACAGAATTGACGGAAGACGACTTCCTGCGAGATGGTGTAACAGAACCCACACTGTTATCAGATGACCAGCTCTCCCAGACACTGCACTGCGCTCGTCAGCCGCCGGCCCACCGCGGCTTCCACTTCCTCCTTTCTCGTCTCTTTTGGGGAGGCGAAAAAGCGCACCTCCCACCCACCGCCAATTTATCATCCACAGACCTCCGAACGATAAGGTAAAGTTAACTGTGTCAAGGACTCTCCTTCACTTGCTGGAGGCCGAGCTCCGTAATGGCGAGCGGGCGCAGGATAACTTCAGTTACTGTACAGAAAAATAAAACTAAGAAGCAGGCCTTTGCGTTGTGTGTCGACAGACGAACTGCAGATAAGGACAAGTGGAAGAAGGGCCTTTAAAGAGTGCAATGAGAGTATAATGAGATGAGTTCTCTGATTACCGATAGGGAGGTTAGCTCACTGCAGCCCATCTCCCATCGCAGTCTCTAATTTGATCACTTCAAAAATGCTTCACAACAACCCACCCAAGCCAACTGCCCCTGAGTAAAAACTACTTCAAGAGTGCAGGCTGCCTGCTAGAAGAGCGACGTGGCTAAGCCTATTCTCTAATGTTCATCTCCTTTCAGTTTTTGTTGGTGGGTTTGTTAATTCCATCTACTAGGACTGACGCTCCAAGATGACACATGCGAAAACAGGCATCCGGCCAGCTAAGGTTTAATCAAAGTATGTGAACTTTGAGAATATGACAGAATGGAAAAAGTGAGCGTAATCTTCAATGCCCCCCGCCCATCATGCAATCATGCACTGAACTTTATGCATGCAAAAAGGAATTAATTACAGTCCACACACCAACTGCTCTTGATTACAGGTAGACAGGTGTGACTTGTTTCACTTTATCTCTATGAATCAGCAAATAGTAATGAAAGAAAACATACTTCCAAGCAACACCCCCCTTTATTTCCCTTAAAAGAAAAAGCAATGTTAATGTTTACTTTAAGGGTGGTGATCATGGTGTTCTCACACACACGTTTGAATTTGCCTAGTAGCCTCATACCATTCATCTGTGGGTGCCACAGCTCATGACCCCACGGTGTAATTGACTTGTCTACGAAGCACACTCGTTAAAAGTGGGCTCAAATATGTGTGTCATTCACAGAGACACAATGAAGAGAGGCCTCACCCTTACAAGACAAGGCGTCTTTTCTGTGTATTGTACAGGGAATGGGCGTCATCAGCGCATAAAAATACCCCTTGTGCCCTCCCTGTACCCGCATCAGCCAAAACGAGTTGAGCCAGTATGGGTTGGAAATAATCTGCATACATCATTGAATAAAAAGGAAAGACCAAGAGAGAGAGAGACAGAGAGAAAGACAGAGAGAGTGTGTTTCGTCTACTGGCTTCATGCACCAGACACCCATGCAAACTGCTGACCAGACTGCAGTCATGAGACGCAACCAAAGACCCTCAGAGAGAAGTGTGAGGGGGATGTGCAACAAGGCTGAATAAAGTATGAGGAAGGCTTTAGACAGATGAAAAACCACATCTGCCAACAACAGAAACTAAAAGTCACTAGTCCAAGCTTCTTGTTTTGTGGCACGTCGCAGACGAAAAAACCTTCCAAACCGTCGTCCGCCGTCGTTCTTTATAATTCGAGCTAAGTTCTTCAAGCCTCAAATGACATTTCAATCATCGCAATTCAGCATTGTAATTTTCTGACACTGCAATTCAGACCTTCAGATAATTCAGACAGAACTTTCAGAGTTAGCTTTACTTGCATTTTGTATATGCAGCAATGTGGCAACTTCGTAATCATTTTGACACCTCGATGACAACTCCAGAACAGAGTCCAGAACAAAGTCATTCTTTACCACGTTTAAAAGCAGGGTGAAACCTCTACGGCCATACCTTGCCCCAACAGGCCTCCTCTTACCATCTCTACTCCATCTATAACTGGGTCAAGTGCTTTCAGCACAGTCAAGCCTAGTAACTCACTCTCGCTCTCGCTAAAGATCCCACTTCTAGCCTGTCTTCTCCACGTTGGGCTGCAGAGTGTGCAAAAGGAAGGAGCTCTTACCGGCTGGACAGATTTGTTTCTCTCTCTCTGGGCCAGTTCTGCCTTCCTTGTCTGCCTCGGTGTCTAGGCAGGACGGTGCCGTGAAGCAACTGCAGACAGCAAACTTCCGAGTGGCCCTAGTTACGCAGGCAAGCCCTTGCCTGATCCCACACAGGCAGACACCTACTTACTCTTCCCCCTTCCTCCTCCCACTCCCCAGCCCTCTATTTTCAACCCACTGCTCTGGCTTCATTTCCCCCTCTGCGATTGGCTTGACAGCTGCTCACTCACCACACCTCCCTACCGGGATAGGCTGCCAGCTGTTCCCTTTCCTGGATGGACAAGGGCAAAGCTCTCTGGGATCTGGAGTAATTTGCCACTGCTTCAGATGCTAGTAGGTTATCATTACGGACTACAAGTCCCATTGTCCACTCTCATCAACCTCACGGCTCAGAGCCTTGGTTCAACGTAAGCACTCAGCACTGAATTATACACTACGGTGTGTTGCTAGCAGGATGCCAGGTATTAAAAGTACAGAGGCCAACCATCAAGCAGGGCCAGAATGAGGACAAACTAAAGAATTCTACAGCTCCCAGAGCCAAGTGCATGAACCACAATGCTGTAATGTACACAGACCGGCCAAATAATGGACAAACTTCTACTTTTGACCTAAATAACTTTTTGAGCTCAATGAAAAACATTCCAAATGACATGAGCTAAATCATTCATGGAGAAACAGGGCTGAAAGCTGTAATCCATCGCAGCTGATGACAGCGAATCAAAAGGTAAAGCTAGTCACATGCCACTCTACCTTGTACAACAGCATTATTTTTGGTTCCTCCTTCCTCGCAGTTTTTTCCTTCCGACCCCCCAGGCCAAACTATGAGTGCTCGAAGCTTGAAACAACTAAAATAAAGTTCAGCAAAGCAATGGCAATACGTAGAAGGTGAGACACATGAGTTACCCTGACAGCCTCCTCCTCCCAACACCCTTTTGCTCTGTGTGCCCCCCTCCCTCATTCCTTTCTCCTCTCTCCTTTGACTCCAGTCCACAGGCCCTGGCAGAGACAGCAGGGAGATCAGGGAGTGTAGGGGGTGTCAAGGGTTCAGCTCACCTGCGATGGCCGTGGTGCTACTTGTTCTGGGTTCGCTCTTCCCTCCTCTCCTCCTCTGTGGAGCTCTCTCTCTCTTGCACTCTCCCGCTTTAGCTGTCCCTGCTTCTCAAAGCCCTGTATGCGCTAAACAGGCAGCAGTAGATCAACTCAATTCCCTTCCTGGTTTCTGGAGGGCAAAGAGGTCCCTCCCTTTCTCTCGCTCCCCCTCTCCCTCTCTCTCTTAAAGAAACAGCATTCTCCATTGCCAGTCTCCTCCATACCTCTCTTGGGAATACAGGAACATTGTAATACCATATGCACTGGTTCGGGAAAAAAAAAACAGGTAGCCATAAGTATTGAGACGCATACAAGAAAAATGTACAAGTTACTCAACCTAGCTTGCCTTTCATAGTCAATGAGCATTTACAGTAAAATCACTTTTGCAACCGTCCTTTTTCTTTTTGGAGTGGTTGTGTGTGTATTATAGACACACCCACCCATCCCACAGCCTTAGGTCATGGAGTCCCACCCCAGAAACAAGCCTTGGCACATTCCAAAACACTCAGGGTCTGCCAGCAACACCCCCAGCCATGCACACACACACACACACATATTACTCTTTAACTTACACAGCACACAGTATTCGAATCCTAATGGAAGATGCCAATCCAAATTTGATAGATGCATTCTCTATAACATGTTCATAAACTGAGTTCACGAGACTGCAAATTATTAACTATAATGGATCTTTATTCATTAATTACCTCAGCAAATCCCTTCCAACCTTGTACCTATACTGAGAAAAAGTAGAAAACCTGCCTTTAAAACTCAACTATAGCGAAGGCTAATGGGCTGTTGGTTAAACATTTGCGTAAATGTAAACGTCATTATCTTGTTAGTAGAACTGGGTTGGCTTTTATTAGGGGTGCCTTTGTAAGCTGGACAACGCAAATGAACCACTTGAATGCCTACTACCACAGTTCAGTTTTATCTGTTGTGTATGCTTTTTTGAAACTATAACTTTACAGACACTCCACTGATGGATCGGTTTATGATAATTAGATGGGAATCCGATACTACTTATAAGTACACATTCAGCAGAATCCAAGCCGTTGGCAGGACGAGACTCTCCTGCAGACCCTGGGCTTCTGGACAGCAGCCAGCTGACTGAGCTGAGCAGCAGTACCCTCAGTTCACCACACGGTCGCTAGCGTATACAACTTATACCCGATACTGTATTGTTAAACGACATTAATGGTGTATACGCATGCAGTACTGTACAGTAGTGCTTGAAAGTTTGTGAACCCTTTAGAATTTTCTACATTTCTGCATAAATATGACCTAAAACATCCAATTTTCACACAAGTCCTAAAAGTAGATAAAGAGAGAACCTAGTTAACCAAATGAGGAAAAAAATACTGAATGCTCTGGTTTATTTAAAGAACAGGGATCTATCAAAGTCTGCTCCTCACAACACGTTTGTGGAAGTGTATCATGGCACAAAAGATTTCCGACGATCCTGTTTTGCTGCATCTGGGCCAGGACGACTTGCCATCATTGATGGAACAATGACCTCTGAATTATATCAGATAATACTAAAGGAAAAAGTCATGACATCTGTCCATGAACTGAATCTCAAGAGATGGTGTTGAGGTAACAGGGGAAGATCACATGACCAGCCTCCCTTCCCTCAGACACAAGCCAATTGTGTCTGCATGCATGCTTGTCTCAGGCACGAGGTACTATAGGGAGTCAACCCAGATCCCTGTGGTGGTACTACATGGGTGTATAATCCTTATTGAAGCTTCAACCAAGACGTATCTGATTTATTTGTTGCATAGGACGTTATGGAAATAAAAATTGAATTTATAAATTGTTCTAAAATGCATAATGTGCCTTTTCCCAAATGTCATGGTTATATAGAGAATCTATATAAAGAATATATGAGGAATGACTTCAAATAAGACAAAAATCAGCAATCAGGGTGAACCATGGCACTGCATTCACAGACGCAAGATAAAACGACCAAGTCATATATGGACACCGAATTAAATCATACTGGGTATCTGCTGTTACTTGTACATCTTTCTAATACAGTACTGTGCAAAAGTCCATATTTTCAGTTTATACTCTGCTTATTCTTTATTAAGGTTTAGTGATCGCTCCACTTTGTAGCTATATAACTGCTGTCAATTAATAGTCTGTTTCTCTACATACTTTGTTGATATCCTTTCCTCTGTTCTCTACTAATCAGGACCCCCACAGGGGCCCACGGATTTGGTAGTGGATCAGACACAGCAGTGATGCTGGGGTTTAAAAACACCAGTGTCACTGCTGGAGTGAATGTAGCCTACCAGCCAAAAATGTCCAGCCACAACACCCTAAACGCAATGATAAAGGATTAGAGAATGACTAGCACAAACTGTACAACAACAGATGGCTACTGTCTCTGACTTTATATCAACAAGGTGGAGCAATAAGCTGAAGGTCTATAATAAAGTGGACAATGAGTGAACTGTTTAAAAACTCCAGCAGCACTGTTGTGTCTAATCCAATCGTACCAGCACAACACACTAACCACATCTGATCTGTGCTGGTCCTAACCATTAGAGAACAGAGTAAAGTGGACGAACAAAGTATGTAGAGAAACAGAATATAAAAATAATAAGCAGAATATAAACTGAGAATAATTTTAATGCTTTTGAATAGTACTGTATGTTTCAAGATAATGCAAAACATTTCAGCCTTTTTTTTTAACTGAAAAGTGAGTTTATTGTTTTTCTATTATTATTATTATTATTATTATTTTTTTATTTCAAAGCAGGAACAACAATTACAATGAGATACAATGACAACACCAATATTATTGACTTCAGGTCCCTGCTTTACAATTTTTTTTCCCCCACCCAATTTAACAAACACGCCAAAAAATATAAAAAGCAACTCAATCTAAATAATCCACTCGTTTTGATTAAACTATTGGTTGATATTTTTTTTAAAGTCCCAGTATGTTATAACAATATTTCGCATATAAGTAAAACTAACCTTCTAATGACTTACGGTATTCGTTTATTTATTTTATGCGTTTATTTGACAAAATCTGGTTATAAACATACCGTGCGCTCGTTTCCTGTTAGCGAGTGCTACGT
>JAVSBU010000002.1:5560945-5579994 GCA_033118015.1 Loricariichthys derbyi
TTATTTGTAATAACTGATAGCCAACTACAACATAAATAACAATAAAAAGATAACTTTTTGATTGACTGCTTCATTATGATTTATATATATATATATATATATTGGGACATGATCTAGTTTACCCATGAATAGGACCCGGATTATGACGTAAACATTCGCAGTTTTACTCTTTCCGCTTTGTTACGTTACGCAAAAAACTCGGACAGGCAGTTTGATCTGTAACTTTCAGAGGGCTTTAAACATAAACATTTCAAAGAAAAAAAAAAAGGAAATGCTAATTTCTGCTTTAATTATGTCATTATTTTTAAATGTAGGTTTTAGTATGATTTAATGCATGTTAAGGCTTTTATTTACAAATTGAGTGCGAACTTCCTCTAGGACAGACAGTTACGTGAACAGAATGCATATTTTCAAAAGCTGATATTTTATTTGCTGAATCATGATAGAAATCCATAAGCACCTTCAAATATCATCCCTTCTATAACATTTGTTACAGTTTTAACGATTTATGGCCAAAAAGAACAAAAACTGCCTTTCAAACATCACCCTATTGATGATGTCCCAATTCTACCAGGCATTTTTCATAGCACAGAAGCACAAATTGATGGAATTATATAGTAACAACTAAACTTTCAACTCTGTAATTGTTTATACTATCTTTTGAAACTGTTAGGATACATCCTTTAATATATTTTACCTAACAAAAATACAAATTTTATAGTTTACAAGGAGATGTTTTACACAGGGCTAATAAAGCCGAAGAGCAAATAGAGAGTCAAATACAGTAGTCAGTAGAGAACAGTTTCGTCCAGTGTCAAGAGTACTGAAATTATATTTTAAATGACCACAGGTCCAGAAGTATTATCTTAAATTTTCCAATTTCCAACAATATTGATTACTTTGTAGTACTAAACAGTTAAAGTAACCGCTTTCAAAGAACTTGCGTTTTTGTATTTTTTTAATATCCTGATTGGTTACAAGCAAGAACTGCAGCCCAATTTCAGTGTCATTATGGAAGAGGACTCAGTACTTTTTTGTTTTGCTTTTCAGGCACCTTGAGGATCCCATGCGTACCCTCGAGGCCATGCTGCGGCCCAAAGTGGCAACGTTGCCGGGCCACATCCAGGCTGTGTATGTTCAGAATGCTGCAAAGCTCTTTTCAACGTTGCTGCAGAAACACGAGGACACAGACAGGCAGGTCGCACAGGAAGCCAGCCAGCTGCTCGTAGAGAGACTGCCTCTTTTTGTTCAGAGTGCTAACCTGGAAGTACAGGAGAGGGTAAGGATTTAAATTTATTTACAGTTGCGTTTTTTTACCTCTTTGACAGATGGAGTCATCTTCATCAAAACCAGGGCTTGCTTAATATTTAACTTAATATTTGGGCAGTGATGTTTGTGTTCTGGACTACTAATGGGAAGGTTATACGATTGTTACATTTCCAGGTCTGTTGTAAAGGTGCCTTCTAAATACTGTATATGTGATTGTAATGTCTGCATATAGGTGTAGTCAACAAAGGGAGAAGTTAAATTTGTCCAATTCATTTGCTATCATGTGTTTTAAAATTGTAAATGTAATTGTAATATGATTATTTCTCATCTTGTTTTTTAAGAATAATTTGCAGCTTAAAACAGCATTATAATGTCTCAACAAATATAAATCTGGCCCCATAAAAGAGCAGAAATAAAAGGGAGAAGTGACTAGTAGAATTTTTGTCAAATGTCAACATGAATAATATTAAACGGACTGATGCCCTTTCTAAGCTTGTTCCTGCCTTGCTCCCTATGCCACCGACTAGGCAGCGGCTCTCCCTCAACCCTGTAAATGATTAAGCGGATAAGGAAGTGAATGAATGAATGAGCAGTTAAATATTGTTCTGAAATTCAATTTGAAGTTCAGGTTGGGTTTTGTTTTTTTAACCATGCACACATTAAAACGAAACAACATTCCTCTTGGACCTTAAGGTGCTACATAACATCAGAAAACTACAAAAGACGAGCTAATACCTAATGGTTAAGGTCTATGGTTAAACTATGGAGCAGAAAGTCCAAATTCTAACTTATCTAACTTATTCTAACTTATTTATCTGCTTTTCAGGACACGCTTTGGGGTGCTTTCCCTTGAGGTTATTGAACATGGTTGCTTTGTTTCCACCCCAGTTTATAATTTAGTATTTGCATATTTTTCAAACAGCTGTTGTTTGCATCAGTTTATGTAACATCTGACCTAGTTCAATATGACTGATTATAATTTTTTCCCACTCTCCAGTGTGTTAATGAGTTGACAAACAGATTTTAAGGACTCGCACACAGGGCTATTCTTGGTTTAACTGTGTATCTGTAAGGGAAAATGCAAGCTGGACTAAGTAAGTAACATCTGGCTGTTAAAAAAGCAAGAGATTAATTGTTTAGTGTAATGAATCTTGCAGTCTTTCTGTTAAGGATGCGTGTGGATCTGTTAAAATAGTTCATACTGTTAAAAACAGGTTTTCGATTTGATGATTTTAGACAACGAAGACCAGCTATGAGGTCCTTAAAAATATAACCTGACAACAGCATTAACCAGTCAATCCAAGCAATGAAAGTTACATTTTTAAGCTCAACAAATCAACCCTTGTGAATTCCTTTTATTATTGTATACAGTAGAAGTGACACTGTTTGGTCAGGGATATCATTTATTTTATTTTATCTTACTCTTATAAAATGTTAAGGATTCCTGAGCTGTCTCAATTACCATTGTTTAAATGTCTCTACCTTCTGTTCCTCCAGGCTTCCTGTATACTGCAGCTGGTGAAGTACATCCAGAAGTTGCAGCAGAAGGATGTAGCAGTGGCTGAGGAGGTGTCTGCACTGTTTGCTGGAGAACTCAATCCCGTAGCTCCTAAAGCCCAGAAAAAAGTGCCTGTGCCTGAAGGGTGAGACTGCTAATGAAATACATAACATAGTAACATTATTCTTTTGATAAGTCAGAGTGTAATGATGCTATCTGCTCATTGATTAACGATACTGAGTTCAGAATTAGGTTTTCTCACAATAAACAACACAGCTAGTTCTAATCCCGCTATCTGATTGGCTGAGAGACGTTCTAGAAGTGTCAATATTGCACAATTAGATTAGGTTACACATGTGTAACCTAGCAACAGTGCCAGGCATAACAAAGCAGCAATGTTTTTGTTATACAAATAAATTAATATGCATGAATTCATAGTATTTTGGCATTATAAACATTTGTTTCAATTAAAATTTGGTAAATGAAGCAATTAATGATCAGACTGGAAAAAATTTGGATGAGCTAAAAAACAAAGTGAGTACAGTAAGTAAAACTCTTAAGACTCTTAAGTAGTCAACCTTGTTGGTTCTGTCTGTTTGGTTCTGGTTCACAAAGACGTTGTTTGCCGAGTTAAACTTTGCGTCATTCATTAAATACAATGTGAGGCAGATTGGAGGTTAATTCATGGATTGGTTCCATTGAGCTCTTATCTCAACAAAGCTGCTGAAGCGCTGTGATTGTCTTTACATTTCTGACTAATAGTAGTTATCTTCATTTTCCAAATTTAGAATTACTAGTCAAGTAACGGAAAATATAACAGGATCCTAGACTTTCATCAACACCGGGATCTCACTCAGATTATCTTACACAAGATGGGCATTGTTGTAATAATGTGTACTTTTCTTACATAAACCTTTAAACAAAATGAATCTTTAATTTCCTGCCATTAAAAAAATGAGGAGTCTCAGTGAGAACAGGTGTGTATCTTTGAATATGACGTATGATTACGCCCTCTGGTGTTCAGACATGCAATTGCTTTAAATGGCGTAATAGATGAGAACGTCTGTTAGAATCGTCCAACTCGATGAACATTTTTGCATTGTGTACCATTACCCCTCTAACGACAATGCACTTAGAAGTCCAGTTTTACCCTTCTGTCCTAAGATAGTCTTTTTCAGCAGCTGACTGTTTACAGTTTTACTCTTGAGCAGAGTCATGGTACATGCTCTCATGGTACATGTGGTGTTTGTACTACAGCCTTGATCTGGATGCCTGGATCAATGAACCTCCATCTGAGAGCGAGTCTGAGGATGAGAAGCCTAAAGCGATCTTCGCTAAAGAGGAGCCTAAGCATTCTCGACCTCGTCACACTGAAGTGGACGAAAAAGAACTGGCAAGGGTAAGTATATATGCATTTTACCAGACTGATTTAGCCAGTGGATTGTAATATTATCCGTCATATGTAGAGCTGATCGGTATGGCAGTAGAAAAACAGTTTACGTTTACAATTGCTAGGTCTTTTTTTTGTGCTTTGCTGTAAACAGACCTAAAACAGTGCTGCTTATCTCAGGAGGAGAAGCTGGGGGTTTAAATCTGTTTATATGATAGGGCTATGAGGAAGGATGGCTGAAGAGAGGGATGTTTCAGAGGCAAAAGACTTTTCACAAGATGAGAACTTCTCTTGTGTGGACATTAATAGGATCTAAGACATTAAGCCGGAAAACTGTCTGTTCAAACTGCATCTGAATGGGGAAGAAACATGATATAAGTGACTTTGAAGGTGGGTGTTTGTGCTAGAAGAGCAGAGACTGCTGATCTCCTGCGATTTTTCACATGCACACATTTCTAGGGTTTACAGAGAGGTCTAAAAGAAAGAAGAAAAAAATCCAGTGAGCGGCAGTTCTCTGGGTGAAAATGCTTTGTTGAGAAGTGATCAGGAGAGAATGGTTTGCGCTGATATAGAGGCAACAGTAACTCCAATAACTGCGCCTTACAACCGAGGTATGCAGAAGAGCATCTCTGAATGCACAATGAGTCAAACCCTGAAGCAGATGGGCTACAGCAGCAGAATACCACATAGGTTGCCACTCTTTTGAGCTAAGAATCATCATTGCTGATCATGTCCATCCCTTCATGAGCACGGTGGACCAACTTCTGATGGCTTCCTGCAGGGGGGGGGGAGACACACATTGTTTTTCTAATACTAGTCTTCTTTTTATTCCATCCCATACAGAGAAGGGAAGTCAGGAAGCAGGAACAGGCCAACAATCCCTTCTACATTAAATCATCCCCATCTACGCAGAAGGTACACTAGATTAATGAAACACAAGTATGGAATATGATATGTGTCATCAGGGTTGAGTATCTTCAGCACAATGGGATGTTTCTGTTCACGCCCACACAGGTGTATCAGGACACACCAGGTGTTGAGCACATTCCAGTGGTACAGATAGACCTCAGTGTGCCTCTCAAAGTCCCAGGTTTGTCAGAATCTTTTGGAATTACCTGAATTTTTGCATGAATTACTTTTCAGATCTGATCTGGAGTAACTTGCAAAACTATTAGACCACGATTATATTAGATGTAAAATTGCTGTAGCAATGATATAATGGCCATATACGTATTTATCAGTCTCTTTATTAGAATCCAGCCAGTATTCCAGTGGCACCTGAGCACTTGAGCAATAGCAGTTATCTGGCAACTACATCAGGATGCCAAATTGATGCTTCTACATCCTGAAAAAGCTGGATCAGGATTGGTATTTTTGGAAGAGTAGTAGCCAAGAAGCCACTTTTTTTAAAGGATAGCAGGGTGAAAAGGCTAAGATATGCTAAAGCTCTTAAAGATTGGAACATAGATCAGTGGACAAGTGGTTGTGTGTCTAAAAATTGATATGTTGATATTGCTAAAAATCAAATGGTGGCCTGAGGCTTTTACACAGCATTGTACATCAAGCAAATACAATCTGCTTAATCTAATAACACAAGCCAGTGTGTTGTTTGTATTGAGCTCACGGTTTTGAACCTTTTAGGCTTGACTCCACCATTCCAAAACCCACTTTTACCAATTTTTATTTCAGTGGCACTTTAGGTGACGTGCTGTTACCCTGACATACCTGTGTGAAAATTCTTATGATTTTAAAATCACTTGGGATATTCCCTGAGCAGATGGTAATTCATCCACCAGCATGGATTAAATTTAAGGACATGCCACGTTTTTAATCTTTTACCCATTGCGGTTAATCCAGTTGCTCGCTATGAAAAGTATTGTATCTCTCTCTCTCTCTCTCTCTCTCTCTCTCCCCAGGTATTTATGGCATTTTAACTACTTTTATATGGGGAAAACACTTCTACCTGATGTAACCTTGTGTTTCATGTTCCTAAAATCATCAATCCCTTACCTAATTGTTCTTTCTCACTCAGGGATGCCCATGTCTGACCAGTACCTTAAACTGGAGGAGGAGCGTCGGCAGAAGGAAAAGGCAGAGAAGAAGAAGAAAGAGAAAAAGAAGAAGAAAGAGAAGCGTGGGAGGGGCAAGAGGGCTGACTCAGGTCCTGAGAGCGAGGAAGACATCACACCCGCTCATCAGGTGGACATTGTCACAGAGGAGATGCCAGAGGTAAGACGGGTAACATGGTGCCCCGAGCCTGCTGTGCTGTAGGGAAGGTGGGCGGTTCATGGATTGTATCGATGAGCTGTTGCTTCTTTTCTTAGAATGCCTTACCGAGTGATGATGACGACAAAGACCCCAATGATCCACACAAAGCCCTGGATATAGATTTAGATAAGTATGTGCTCCACCTTCACATCAAAAAACTTCTTCTCTGTGATTAGTTTGTTAGACACATCAGTATCCATACTCATGGCTTCTTCCATTGATTTATTTAATCACCTATTGCATAATTCTGACTCATGGACTTTGGGCAGCAGTGAGGAAAGAATTGAGTCAGTCTGCTTTCACTCTTTCATTCCTCTTTATTTCTGTCTCCTTTGCACACTCATTTGTCTCCATGCCAGTCTGCTTTCTGGTGGTAACTGCAGGTAAGTACCACACCCCGATCTTAGACGATGGGGCCATAACTTTTTTTATTTTTACATTTTTGTTTCTAACCTCCTTAGTTGATGTCTGTAGGGAATGACGGTGGTGCTCTGATCGGGGTGGCAGTGAATCTTGTTTTTGTCGCTAATTGAAGCACTCATTCAGTTCTACAGCCTGGGAAATCGGTGTGCATTATGACCAAATTTTTAATCTTTGTTTAATATATTTAGGTTAGTTAATAAAGTATTAAAAGTAGTATTACAGTGAAAATGAGATTCACCGATTGATATACACTGTATTTTCTGGTCTATAAAGCGCACCGTATTGTAAAGCACAGTATCAGTGAATGGATCTAATTCCATACATAAGGCGCATTGGATTATAAGGTGCATTCAGTGAAACAAAACAGTCAGAAGTTGAATTTTATTCAACTCATTAACTCTAAACTTTGTTCAGTTGTAAGATAAAATACAAAACAATACACGCACTTTTTCAGTTCATTCCTCTTCCTTAAATCCATCAAATTCTTCATCCTCAGTATCTGAGGTAAATAGTTGGGCGATTTCAGCATCAATCATGTCTGGATCTCTATCGTCATTATCCAAGTCTCATTGCTGTTACTTAGTTGTTTAGTGATGATTCCACCCTTCATGAAAGTTCGAATAGAGACTGTAGAGACGCGTCTACCTGCTGTTCAATAACCCACTGTTCAAGTTTGTCCTCTAACTGTGGCCATCGTGCTTTGTTCCATCGGAAACTCTGTTTGGTCTGTTTGGTTTTAATTTCAATCTGTAGAGTAAAAAGCTCATTTCTAGACCTAATGTTATGTTGCAGCCAGATACCTTAAAACAACGTGAAGACACGCATTAAAACTCGTAGAATGTGTACCTCTCACTAGCAGAAATAATCAAATAGCTAGACTCACTTTTGCTGAGGAGCATGTGTGGACAAAGAAGTGGTCCAGAGTTCATGATGGGAATCATTATGTTCGTTGACAAACCGATGAAAGATTGAACCCAAAATGTGTAAAGAAGTCAGTGAAAGGTGGAGGAGGAAGTGTCATTGTTTGGCGAATGTTCTCAGCAGCAGGAGTTGGACATCTCATACAGCTACATGGCAGAGTGAATGAAAGTGTGTATCAGAATCTTCTTCAACAACAGTTCCTTCCTTGCATTAATCACTCAATCAGCCAGCAATTTTCATGCAGGACAGTGTCCCCTGTCACACAGCAAAACGGGTTAAGCAGTTCCTTGAACCTGAAAACACTGAAACAATTAAATGGCCAGCCCAGAGTCCTGATCTAAACTCAATAGAAAACCTCTAGAAAATCCTTGTTGACAAAGTTATGGCCAAGAAACCCACAACAGTCACAGAACTGTGGAAGAGACTGGAAGAAGAGCGGACCAAAATCACACCAGCTTAAATAAATGTACATTTCATTTCAGCAATTTAACATAATATAACAAATATGGTTTCAGTTATAGTCACAGAATAACCTGATGGCCAGCTTTTTCTCTTGGCTTGGTTTAGGTCTGGTTATAAAGTGTCTTGCTCTCAGGACAGTGTACTGAATGACTGCTTAGTAGACCATCCACAAAATATGAAGCTTGCTGCATCTTTCAGTGTCTTTGCCTCTTTTACCAAAGCCGATCCCTACAATTTACAGTGCCTTGCAAAAATATTCATACTTTTCATATTCATATACTTTTCCACATTTTATGTTGCACCCACAAACTTAAATGTATTTTATTGGGATTTTATGTGATAGACCAACACAAAGTAAGAAGTATTTGTAAAGTGTAAAGAAAATGATGCATTTCTTTGAAAATTATTAGTAAATAAAACTCTGGAAAGTGTGACATCCATTTGTTTTCAGTCCCTCTGAGTCAACGGTTTGTAGGACCATTTGGGATATGTCTCTACCAGCTTTGAACATCTATATGCTGAAATTTAGGCCCATTCTTCTATGATATTTAGGTCTGGACTTTGAACGGGCCATTGTAAAACATGAACACATACTTTAATCTAAATCATTCCATTGTAACTCTGGCTGTATGTTTAGGGTCGTTGAAATTAAACGTGGAAATGTTAGAGGGGTATGAATACTTTTGAAGGCAATGTGTAGTTTTTAGCAGTAGAGTTTAGAATATCTACCACTGCTAAGCCCATGAAGTTTGTAGCCTGTGACACGTGCATTTGTTTCTCGGACAGATTGTGGATTAATATAACCTGCATTTTTTCTGTCCCTTAGGCCCCTAGCAGACAATGAGAAGTTGCCTGTGAGGACACACCGCCCTGAGGTTTTGAAGAGCCCTGCGTCAGATGGAGACATAGAGAGCATACCATTAGAGTCTAAGAAGAGGAGCAGCAAGGAGAAGAAGGAGAAAAAGAAGGAAAAGGAGAAGGACAGGAAGGTCTGTTGGCTCATTTTTATTATGAGAAATTGATTGCTGTCATCTGCAAAGCCTGTTCATGTTTCTGATTCAGGTTTGTATAGATATCAAAAACGAATAAGGCGTATCTAAATCTGCCTGGTTATAAACATTGTTTCTGTAGAAAAGCAAAGAGGAAGAGAAGAAGAAAAAGAAGAAGAAACACAAACATGATGTTGAAGAAGAACCACAGGAGCTTCAGACAGAAGATCCAGTAGTGTCAGAAGAGACCAAAGAGGTGGCAGCCCCACCTGCTGAGGTATGGCAGCATAGTAGTTCAGTAGGTTTGCATGAACCGTTTATACCAGGAATCTTTGTCCTGCTGATTAAATATAATATATTTATATTATATTATAGCATATTATTCTGTAAACCTATGAAAAGAATCATCTGCTTATATAGCACGTTAAGCTCTGAGATATATTAGCCAGTAAGTAAACAATCGGGGCTCAATTTGTTGGATGTGGGAGAAATGTAGTGGAGTAAAGACTTGAGCTCTCAGCGCTCATCAATCCTATATTCATATGTAATTAATACTGCCAGACTGAGATGGTTTGGACATGTCCAGAGGAGGGACAGTGGGTATAACGGTAGAAGGATGTGAGAAATGCAATTTCCAGGAAGAAGATTAAGAGGAAGACCAAAGAGGAGATATATGGATGCAGTTAGAGAGGACATGGAAGTAGTTGGTGTGAGGACAGAGGATGCAGAGGACAGAGTGAGATGGAGCAGGACGACTCGCTGTGGTGACACCTGAAAAAGGAAAAGCCAAATGGAGAAGAGTTAAAAGCATGAATAAGGCAAATTAATGTAATAGTGTATATGAATAAAGACATGAAATAAGTGAAACTGTAGCTATTTAGACAAACACAGTTTTGGCACATCTTATTGGCACATTATCACTGCCGATTGATGTTGGTATTGGCAGATACGTTTTATTTTTTCCCCATTTTTGTGTTTTAGATTTATTTTCCACCTCGAAATCATATCCTTTGTAAATTGTTTAAAGAACTACACTAATGTATTCTATATATCTTTGCTAAGTACAGTATAGAACACAGTCACTGATTTTATCAAATGTTGTTTGCTTATTTTGTGTAACGCGCTATTGTTCATTTTACAGCTGTAATACTGGACTCATTCTTCCTTGCCCTCTCTTCTAGGCCTCTGATCTGGATTTCTGGCTCTCTAGTGCTCCCGTACCCCCACCCTCCAAGGTCCGATTCCAGCCTCCCCTCTTTAGTTTCACATTGTGGTGCCTAGTTATTTTGATCCTAACATTATCATTACATCCTTCTCTTCTCTCTTGCGTGCCAAGGTCTCCTATGTCACGTCCCTGAAGGCTCTTCACAGGGCTTATGATGTTTTTTTATTTCTTTGCTGGCTGTGAGATTCTCCAATTGTCTGCATGTCTTGTGTACATCTGTCTTTCTCTCCTGCGTCATCATTGCTTTTTGTCTTGCTAGGTTGTGAGCAATGTTTTAACCATCATAAACTGAAAGTTGCTTAACGGTCTTGTTAACCAGGTTTTCTTACAATGCCATTAATCTTTTATATAGTTTATATAATTTAGTAGAATCACACCCTGCTATCTGAATGAATGTCCTAAACAATTAACTATTCTAGAGCTGAACCATAAGAGAATAATGCAAAAAAGGTTAGTGTCTAGCTAGGACGGATTACAAACAAACTAAGCTTAGGGAACAAAAGTTGGAACTTGGCAGACTCTGAAAGCGTGCGTATGGAATTTGTGAAATTTTAGTAGTCAAAACACAAGCACAGAAAGGCATTTGTGACTATGTAAAATGAGCACCTTGAGAACCTTTGGCACAAAAGCAAGTCTGAGAGTAGTCTTGCAAAAATCTTTTTAATAAAATGTTTGATCGTCCTACTGAAAACCATTAAAGACACCATATAACTTTCTCGTGGCATCACACATGACTACATCAAACAAGAAGAGAATGAAATTTATTACAATTTGAAATAGATGATGTTATTCAAAAAATTGCAGCACTTGAGTGGAATCACTACTAGAGATTGACTGACCTGATCTGAGACTGTGGTAGCCTAGTAGTTAAGGCACTGGACTCTGGACCAGAAGGTTCAGGGTTGAAATCCCACCTCTGCCAAGCCGCCACTGTTGGGTCCTTGAGCAAGGCCCTTAAGCCACAATTGCTTAGATTATAAGATTGTATGAATTGTAAATCGCTCTGGATAAGGGCATCTGTTAAATGCTATAAATGTAAACTGATCGATCGGCTAGTGATTGGAGTCATATAGTGAATTATGTGCTGTTATATTTAACATGTTCAGCACACAATATGGCACAAACAGTCTCACTTGAACAGCTTTTACTAAATTAATTTCAGAATTCAGTTTGTGTAACCTACAGAGTTTGAATTTGATAAAGTGTTTCATTTTTGGTTGTATTTTGAGTGCTGTTTAGTTAACTAGATAATCTACCTCAATAGCACAGTACTAAAGAGGGGGTAGGGATCCTAATGAGGGTGTAGGCATCTTTTTTGGACATAGCCATGCCTTGAGCAGGGAAGCTCTTTGTTTGAAACGGTTTTAATAAGATGTTTAAAACAGCATCATCCTGATAAATATACTGAATTTGAGGTTAAAGCTAGTCCAGAGCCAGGCACAAGCCAAGAGCAAATTTTCTTTGAAAAAACAAAACAAAAACAAAACAGTTGAATAAAACTTTCTGTATCATGTGATTTCTAATTCTTAGAAAGACGTCACAAAATCGTAACGGAGTTCAAAATTGGGTTAAAAAAACCTATAAAATAAAAAAGAAAATTGCAGTCGGTGCCTCTCTAATCAATACTATGGGAAATCAGGTCACCAGTGCTGGACTGAGTTGGAGGTGTGTGAGGGAACAAGAAAATTTGAAGAGCATTTCAAAAATAATTGATTGGTTATAACAATTAAAGTAATTAAAAATGCTGGTTGTTTGCTTTGTTGCCATTATTTTACTGTTCATGTAAAATAATGACATAAATGACTAACATTTTTAAAATTATTAAAAAAAAACACAACTCCTATATTGAAACACACATGCCTTTTGGTTTTCAGTTTAGCATATTCAAAAATTTATTAAATCTTTTTTGGCCATGTACTTCTGTGCATTTTTTAAATAATGTAACATTCCAGGCACCCCTAGCCTGCATAATATTTGACCTTTTGTCTGACTGTTGGGTGGGGCTTTGCCTCTTTATACTGGTAGCTTGTTCCCCACTTCCACTTAGACTTTGTGTGTCTGCATTTAGTTTTCTAGGTTACTGCCTAGCTAGTGTGACTAGGTGCACATGTTAAAAGAGGCAAAATATTCTTTACCGTCAATGTTTCATCAACTATTAAACTCTACATTATATAGAAATACTGTCTAGTTAACCTCTGAATTAAATGAAATCAAATAAAACATTTGAATTGTTATAGCTAGTGGAAAGATGCCATTTAAAATAATTTACTTCCATAAAACCAATGTACACTGGTGTTATGGAAAGTGCAAAATTCCATTACATAGAATATTCCCAGTACATTTTTATAATGGAAGCTAGCAGTTGGAATATCAGTTTCGGGCTATTCGTTTACCAAGGGATATCAGATAATGGGGTGTGACTGTCTGTTCACACTATGTTGCTTATTGCATAGAATAAGTTTAAGATTTGCACCATTTTCAATCTTTTCCACCTCAAGTTGATTATCTCTATTTTCTTCACTTCTTGGTCTTCCAAAGCTTCCTTAAATCTAAGCATAGCAGGGACACCGTGGCAAAAACACATGATTGTTTCGTCTGTAGTCTCATGGTGATGTGAATGCTGTAAAACACAAAGTATACTAATGGTGAATGTTTTTTAGGAAGCCATTCCTCCGCCAGCTAAAGCCACTGAGGCGAGTTTAGCTGCGGCCCAGGATTCTGAATCAGACGAGCCCAAAGATGACGAACAACAGGAAGTGGTAGGCCTTATTAAATCTTTTGTAGTCTCTGATGGTTACGGATGAAATTTATTTATTTATTTATTTATTTTTGTCGACTCACACAGTTTAAAGCTGTGTTCGAAACTGTACCCTATTCTAGTGTGCAACTTTGGGATTCTGTTATTTTGTAGTGTAGTGAAAACACACTGTAGTATATCTAGTGCATGCCAACAATCCCAGAATGCACAGCCAAAGGTGTACATGTGGTGGAATAGGATTAATGTCAGGAATGTTAGCAGCACCTTTCTGCATTGCCATCTTGAGGACTTAAGGCAATTCTGAGTGCAAAATATACTAGCGAGGTGTACGTAACATTTTGGAATCTACAAATTGTCTGTTTATCTTCCATAATCAGAAATCATCAAAACATAAAAAGAAGAAGCAGAAAAAGGAGAAGGAGGAGAAGAAGAAAAAGAAGCGGCATCACCACCATCACCATCAGAGTGATGCAGGCACAGGGGATTCAGTACAGAATGGCACTGTAGAGGAGGAGGAGGAGCCTCTGCCAGTAAGAAACATATTAATTTATGATTTATCATTTGTCAGGTTCATAGAGAGCCTGGTCTCACAGATCGTATTGCGGACACAATTACTCGGATTGTAAGTCACCCTGAATAAGGTCATCAGCTAAATAACTAAATGTGTAATGACATACTTGCAACTTAAACACTTTACTGTTCACAAATGTATGACATGGTTTTAGTTTGATACATTTTTAGACAGTAAACTGTTTAAGCTAGCAAAGGATATGACTGTTAGATAACCATGTTAACTATATGCTTCCTTTCTCTTTATTCTTTATAGCCAATGTCCAACTACTGCCTCCTAGCTGAAAACTCATACATAAAGATGGTGAGTATAACTGGGATTGATAGAATTTGGTGTATAGAGGTGAACAGCTTCACATGAGCTCTTTATTTTTTGTTGGTGTTTGTTTGGTCATAACTAGCTGATGATTAGTATATAATGATAAGTCTCTAAGTAGACTGACTGACCAGTCAAAACATGAAAAATATTGATTTTGTCATTATGGGCACCTTGTTAAACTATGGGATATATTAAAAGGTAAATGAATTGTTGTTTCTCATAGTCGACAGGTTGGATAAATGTTTCAGCATAAAGACCTAAACCACTTTAACAATTAACAGATCATTATAGCAAGACGACTTGGTGGCATCTTAAACAAGGTTTGTGGAGCGCTCCTGGTCAGTAGTGGTTCAAACTGTGAACTGGGTGTTGTAGGGCCATATGGTTTCTGTGCGGCAGAGAATATGGACGGACTATGGGAATACAAATGGACTTCAGATATAAAGACAGAAATGCAGAGTTTGAAAATCTTAGTGAATGTGAACGGCCATAACTGGGGACCAGTCAGTCTTATGTCGCCGATTCTGTGCCGGTCACATTTAAGATGTGCAGCGCACGACGGCGACAGCGGCACAAACACAGCAACACATGAACAGCACAGAACTTTCACTAATTCAGAGCTTTAAATGCAGCTCAGCCACTCGAGTATTTGTTTGAGACCGGTGCTGATGCATGTCGATTATGAGGAAGTGTCCAATTTTGCATTTTTAGTGCTTGACTGCAAAATTCAAGGCATAACAGTGTCATAATGATTTAAGAGCCTGACTAAAAGAACCGTAGGTTTGTTAAAATCGAATTATTTAAGTTTTAGACCTTTCCTATTTGTTATACCTTTCATTTATATCTTTTTTGATGTTGCTAAAATGTTAGGACAAAGGTGACATTCTGTTATTGTTTCTTTAATTGAAGTTATGCTCTTAAAGAAAAACACAGAAAATATGTAAAAATAAGTTGCAATTTGGAAGAAAGTAAAACTGATTTCATAGGGCCTTAGTATTGGCACCCAAGGCACTGACGACCCACAGAGGAACCAGTCCTATGATGTGTGGTCTGAATGGGAATCTCAGAATTGTTTAATGCTGGTTAATGGAGGAATGTCACTCCCTGCTGGCTGCAGACCAGTCAGATGGTTGGCCATGCTAATCCCTGTCCACCATCAAAAGTGTCTATGATGGCCAAACCTGTCAAAACTGGATCTTGGATCAATGGAAGGTTGTCTGGTTTGAGGAGTCCTGGTTTTTTTTTTGTTTTTTTTGTTTTTTTAAATCATTGTTTATTTGGAGAAGTAACAGCACCAGGATGCACTGTGAGAAGATTGACTGGTGGGGTGGGGGACACTGGTCTGAGTCATAATCTGCTTGGAAACTTTAGCTCTAGTTAATTGTGGACGTTAATTTAATACGCAACACCTGCATCACAACATTAGAGACCAGCTGGTTTTACTTTTTTGCCTGATCTGTGTATGCTGGACTCATTAGCTTAACATTATATGACCTGTTCTATAAGGTTTTAGGTATTTATATCTTGCTGTGCTTCCTTTTCCTGTTTAAGATGCAAGAGGATGCTGATCAGGTAATAACTAAAAAAATGCCGTTTCTCTGAAGGTCTTTTTAAACTCTTGTTTGCAGTGGAAACTCTCAGAGCAAAAATCTGCACGGCAGTGTGCCTTATGTAAAATCCTTTTTCCTTTTCCTTTGATCTTGTGTAGTGTCATTTTCTAATCACAGGTAAATGTCAAGTCATGGGCGTTTGTTCTGATCTTTCTGCATTCTTGATGCTTAAAGCTTTGAAGTGGTTTTCTTTTAGCAGACGTGTGTTCGCTGCGCATGTTAAACAGTGTGGCACCTCATTTTCAGGTGTACGATATTCAGGGCAATTTGCAGGACGGCAGCCAGGTGGTGGTGTCTGTCATCTTTGAAAACAAGAGCAGCAGCTTTCTGAAATCCATGGAGTTTAACGTGCTGGACTCCCTGAACTCCAAACTGCAGCGGCCGGAGGGAGCCGGACCTCATGACGGACTCGTCGTGCCGTTCCAACTGCCACCAGGTTTGAAGCTTAAAAGTAACCCAACCTCCATTGTTTACCTGATGTTAATATTACCTTTGCGATATTAAA
This sequence comes from Loricariichthys derbyi, assembly GCA_033118015.1. Lineage (NCBI taxonomy): Eukaryota > Metazoa > Chordata > Actinopteri > Siluriformes > Loricariidae > Loricariichthys > Loricariichthys derbyi. The sequence continues at coordinate 5,577,153 of JAVSBU010000002.1, forward strand.
GAGATGTTTCAGCTGTATTAAATTTTCCTGAAGACAGTAGATCCTGATGTGTACTCGCTTTAATATTGTCAGGTGGTCATCTGTACATGTGGGCACCTTTTATAGGCTGTCTGTCAGCATCTTTCCTTATTAAGCATACTCAGTGGACTGACCAAAACAGCTTTCTTTGTGGGTAGTGTACTTAAATGTGATGGCAAATTAAATAATTATGGAATTTCTATAAAATGGTATACAATACCAATGTCTAAGAATATTTCTGGGATCAGGAATCTATAAATTATATTAAAAAAATACGTCCAGGAAGTGTTCAGGAAGCAAAACCTTTGTTGTCATGCAACACATGCGAACTAAAACAAGAAGGATTTGTTTTATGATTTTGTTCAGGGATTTCAAACGAGGCCCGCTTCGTATTCTCAGTGCAGAGCATCGTCATGCCTCAGAAACTTAAAGGAACACTTACTTTCATAGTCAAGGTGGGACTCCTCTAAAGAGACTTGCATATTCGTGCATGAATGGGGGCTTTGTGGGATTCTATAAAAGCCTCTGGTGTCTCTTTGCTATTTTCTTTTAGTCTGAAGAATCCTCAACACATGAGAAACTGGACTTCAAACTGCACTTTACCTGTACATCATATCTAATCACTACTCCATGCTACAGGTCAGCAGCGAGCAGCCCTGTGATTGAACTCAATTTTCAGTTAAATGATGAACCTCGTTTTAACCTACACTCGCTGTGGCCTATGTGCATGTTTTGTTCACAGTGATGCATTTGCAAAGCTGCTGGAATCTGGAGACCTGAAGAGCAGCTCCCTGAAGCTAGAGGGAGTCAACATGCCTTTCCACCACTTGCTGGCTAGGATTTGCTTCCATCACCATTTCTCTGGTAAGGGTTATTAAAGTTGAGGAAAACAATTATTTGTATTAATACTGTGTGTGACGTCGGTGTCCTATCTACAGTTCAACCTTTTCTCTTGAATAGGATTCAGTTGTTCTGTAGGTAAAGGAATATTTCAGCCAAGACTGGTTTAGATTTTTTAGCTTTAGAAGGTTTCCATTAGAAAACAGTGTTCCCTCACTTATCCGTTCCAGACCCCCCCGCAATAAGTGAATTTCCGCGAAGTAGCGACGCTATGCTTATTGTAGTAGTTATACTGTAAGTACATTATTTTAAGTCTTTATAAACTCTTCTCCCACTCTTGTACATAACCCTTTAACATTCCCTTAATAACTTTTCCCATATTGTACATGTACCCTTTAAAGAACGTCTACTTAAATGTTCATAAAATGGATCTCAATCCTAGATACGTAATTTTAAAAATTTGATGAGTACTTACCATTGAATATACGTCCTACAGCTAGAATGATAATGAATTAGCTTGCTGAGAAGCTTGCCGACAAAGATGGCCACTGCCGAACAACCCTTTCAAAATAAAAGACTCCGCCTTTACTTAAATTTATAGACTTTCGTGAAGTCTATACATTTAGGTAAAGGCTGAGTCTTTAATTTTGAAGTCTCTGGTGTAAGTAAAGTAGCCTCGATAAAGTATTTACATCAGTATTAAATATAGATTAAATATCTATGAGGTAATTAACCCAAATGAATAAACCTTTTAGGTTGTTATTTACACTGTATAATACGTACTACACATGTGCAAAAATACTTTAAACAGAGTACAGCAAAACACTGTGAAACAGCATAAATAGCACAATAAACATTTTACGTCAGTATTTTTTGCGAAACAGTGAACCCGCTATAAACGAACCGCGAAGTAGCAAGGTAACACTATATGTTTAGAAATAAAAATAGACATGGAACACAACTTTCAAACTTTGGGTGATGTCTATCAGGTGAGCTGCTAAATGTTACCAAACACATTGATCCAATACATAGCCGAATGTTTGTAAACACTACAGAAGCACCAGAATGTCAAAACATAAGTCGAACCCAGATACTGAGCAAGCTTGGGGAACAAGGTCTCAAAAAGCATCTGGGATTGTTCACTTCAGGTTTATATGCCAGAAGATATGATTGAGGACTTGGAGTCAGGTGTGGGGAATCCTCATACTGGTGATTGAAATCAGTAGTGGCACGGGGCTGGATCCAGGATGTGTGAGAGCTTAAGTGTCTCAGAATCTAATTTAAATGGTAATAAAATTTAGAAGGCCATCAAAACCACTTGTTTCATTCAATCTCCTGCACCTGTCAGCACCCTGTGAATAGCAACCAGAACCCCACAACCCTGACCAGGATGAGTTTTGTTTTAATGTTAATTAATGTAAACAGCTGATTAAAAAGCCAACAAATGTTTTTTTTCTTTCAGTACATTGCTATGAATTTTACCACAGCAGGGTGCCTGATAGAACAGAACTGTATTACCTTACGCAATGTTCAAAAACAAATTGTTTATTTTCATGCTCTTTATCTTAAAATCTGACAATAATCGGCAACAACGGAACTGTGGTACAATCGCAATAATACATTTGAGTTTGAGCTATAACGTGAGGTATCGCACTCTGCGGCTGTAGCACACCAGTACGTTACATCTCGCTTTATCTCACGTTACAGCATGATTGTAAATCTTAAATGGAATGGTATGTCATTTTTGGCCAGACTGTTACGGTTAGTTTTGTAGACTTAGTCAGAACAGATTAAACCCCACAGACCTCTCACTTACCTGTTCTCCTCGGCTCTTTTTCTCTCTGACAGTTGTGGAGAGGATCGACTCCTGCGCCTCCATGTACAGTCGGTCAATCCAGGGTCACCATGTCTGTTTACTGGTCAAAACTGTAAGTTTTCCTCTTACTTGTACTTCTACATGTGTAGAATAATCACTGCTAACAAA
>JAVSBU010000002.1:5685002-5696251 GCA_033118015.1 Loricariichthys derbyi
TTGGTTCCCCAGCACCGTTGAGTTCAGGTGTTTGGTTCCCCAGCACCGTTGAGTTCAGGTGTTTGGTTCCCTAGCACAATTGAGTTCAGGTGTTTGGTTCCCCAGCACAATTGAGTTCAGGTGTTTGGTTCCCCAGCACCGTTGAGTTCAGGTGTTTGGTCAGACCAGGAATGCCTCCGCACATTTTTCTCATATTTGTGTTCCAATAATTTTATATTCCAGTAAAGCAAGTAGCATCAGTCCAGTGTAACTCTTGCATTCTCTCATTCTAATGTATTTTTCAGTCTAACAGAGATGTCTGCCTCTGGAAGTGGCCCTTCAGTCTCTCCGGGAGCTTCAGCACTGGCGTCAGCTAGGCCACGCCACGTCAAGTCCATGTCTGCCTCAGGCCACCCAACCAAATCTCCGCTTCCTCCAATCGAGGATAATGCAGAATATAAGGGGTGAGACGTCTAATTTTAGCCTATTCTCAACTGGACATAAACTGAACATCATGTATCCTCTCTCAAGTGGTCGTTTTCCCCAAGTGAGATAAATTGTATTGTTAGAATTGTTAGAAAGACAGCAGCAACAGATTCTACTTGTAGGTTTGAGTTCATGCTTTAACTTGAATGTCCTGGAAAACATTTACTTCCAACTTTTTTCTCCATCGTTTGTTAACGTTTGAGGAGTGACACCAGATTAAGCTACGGGAAAACATTGTATAACTTTATATAATTTGCACTTACACCATGACTTAGTCATTTGGTTGATGCTCTTTAATCAGAACAATTTACATCTGATAGAATTTTAGACTGTACAGTCCAAACTGTTGGGGGTTAAGGGCCTTGCTCAAGTACCTAACAGTGGTAGCTTTTCAGCGCCAGGACTTTCTGGACATTCTGGTCTGTAGTTCTGTACCGTAATCTCTGTGCCACCACAGTGTGTTGAATTTCAAACTAAATTATTTCTCATTTACTCACATTTATTGTTTACAGTAGGTCATACTGTGGTCTTAACCATGTTTGTTTAATGTTACTTTATATTACTTTAGGGTTAAGCAGGGTTATTTTAACTGTTATTTATGTGACATTAGCAAGTTGTCTTACACTATTTCTGACGTTAGCTCCTCGTCTCTGTCTCTCTTTCCCCCTTTACTGTCTGACCCATATAGCCCCAGCTCTAGTTCGAGAGCTCCCGCAGCATCTCCGTCGACCCACAGCATCAGCAACGCGACCCCAGACCGGACACGTTTCCCACGGGGCACGTCCACTCGCAGCACTTTTCATGGCGCGCAGCTTAGAGAGCGCCGCAGCGCCACCTACAATGGGCCCCCTGCCTCTCCCACACTCTCGCACGACACAGGGGCTCTGGTTCACACTCGCAGAGGAACATCCACAGGCATCATCAGCAAGATCACCTCCAAGTTTGTGCGCAGGTAAGCGAACAGGACGTTCATATCAAAGTTAATCCTGATTCTCCTGGTAACTGATTCCTGTTTTTAAACAGACAATTTACATAATTCTGGCTGTTATATAGTTACTGACTACCTGTCATATCTATGTCTGCATGTCTGCACCACCCAGTTCTCTGGACAGTTTTTCTATTTCCATACTGCTTTGCTAGCACACATTCCCGAGCCAAGCCTTGAGTACACCATTCGCTGGCTTATTAAGCTCAGCTGATGACTCAGCTCTTCCCACACTCACTGTAAAGTAGCATGGCATTCTGATATCGACTACATCTTCCCACCTTACTTCTTGCTTCCCACTTACTGACCTTGTTCCTCCCTTCAGCCCTCTAGTATGTTAGCACTATTGTCTGGCTTCCTGTCCACTGAACCTCAGAATGGATCCTGACCATGTCCAAGCTAAATCGTCGTCCATTTAGTTTCCTGACTTTAATTGATAAATCTATTTTATTTCCTACATTTCTCTCTGTTCCTTGACACTGCAAGACACTACAAAAAGATGGGGACAGTGTCTTGTGAAAGTCCACAGAAGTGCATGCATTTTATGGGGATTTTATGTGTTAGGCCAACACAAAGTAGCAAATATATGCAAAGTGAAAACACCAGAGATGAGTGCATTTGTATTCAGCCCCCTGTACTCTGATACCCCTATATAAAATCCAGTGTGACCAATTGTCTTCAGAAGTCATTGTAATTTATTCTCAGTATAACTACAGCTGTTCTGTGAAGGCCTCAGAGGTTTGTTAGAGAACATTAATGATCAAACAACATCACGAAAACCAAGGAATATACTAGAGGTCAGGCATAAAGTTGTGGAGAACTGTAAAGCAGGGGTAGGTTATAAAAATATCCCAAGCTCTGAAGGGACTCAAGGAGCACTGTACAGTCCATTGTCCAAAACGTAAACGATTATGGAATAACTGCAAACCTACCAAGACGAGGCCAGGCAAGGAGAGCACTAATTTGAGAAGCAGCCAAGAGGATCATGGTCACTCTGGAGGAGCTGCTGAAATCCACAGGTCAGGTGGGAGATTCTGTCCACCTAACAACTGTTAGTTGTGTACTTCACAAATCTGGCCTTTATGGAAGAGCAACAATAAGAAAGTAAGCCATAAGAAATCCCACTTGCAGTTTGCCACAAGCCATGTAGGGAATACAGCAAACATGGAAAAAGGTGCTCTGGTCAGATGAGATCAAAGTTTAGCTTTTTGGCCTAAATGCAAAACACTTGGTGTGGCAGGTACCTAATACTAGACCACATCATGCTGTGGGGATGCTTTTCTTTAGCAGGGACAGGGAAGCTGGTCAGAGTTGATGGGAAGATGGATGGAGCTAAATACAGGGCAATCCTGAAGGAAAGCCTGTTAAAGGCTGCAAAATACTTGGGACTGAGGCAGAGGTTCACCTTCCAGAAGTACAATGACCCTAAACATACAGCCAGAGCTACAATGGAATGGTTTAGATCAAAGCATATTCATGTGTTAGAATGGTCCCAGTCAAAGTCCAGACCTAAATCCCATTGAGAATCCATGGCAAGACATGAAAATTGCTGTTCACTGATGCTCTCCATCCAATCTGACTGAGCTTGAACTATTTTGCAAAGAGGAATGGGCAATAAATTCCGCCTCTAGATGTGCAAAGCTGGTAGAGACAAACCCCAAAAGACTTGCAGCTGTAATTGCAGCAAAAGGTGATCCTACAAAATATTGACTCGGGGGTCTGAATACAAATGCACACCACACTTTCCAGATTTTTATTAATCAAAGATTCTGAAAACCATGTATCACTTTCTTTACACTTCACACATACTTGCTACTTTGTGTTGGTCCATCATGTAAAATCCCACTAAAATATATTTAAGTTTGTTGGTGTAACAATGAAATGAATAACATGAAAACAATGTGGAAAAGGTCAAAGGTGTGGATAGTTTTGCAAGGCACTGCATATTCTGAAAACACTGTGGTGTCACATTGGGGTTTCAGACAGAGACACACACACACACACACACACACACACACCTCACTATACTTTTCCATTCACATAATGATTACTGTAACTAATTATTGCTACCACTTAACCGTAACTTCAGTACCCTAAGGAAAATGATTTGCATTTTTTTAATCAAATAAAAATTAGAGATTGTTTAAAAATATTGGTAGGTTTTCCTATCATTGTAAGGACATTTGGTCCTCACAAGTGTAGGAAGATGAGGACTACACACAGTGAATGTGCTGAGCTTTCAGTTTTTCTGACCATGCTGCAGTCAGTCAAGGGCACACTAAGTAAAACAATCTTGATGTGGATAATTCATTTAGTTCACTGACTTTGTGCTAAAGCTTGTCCTTAGCGTCTGCAGGTCAGTGTTCCTGTGCTGCAGTTGCTGTCTTAATTACCATTAGCACTGCTTTGATCCTGTTTAAACATCGACATAAAGTCAGAAGTGGTTTAAGTTTTCCAGTCAGTATCTCTAATCAGTATTCTAATGTATGACCTGAAATACAGGCTGTTTGTGCATTACATCTGCTACAGTGTTTCCTAAAACAGCTAAAAGGACATCCATAGTCCCTTAATCTCACTACACAAATACCATTCAGACAGAGTTTAGAAGATACTATTACAAGATTAATGGATGGCTTTAGTAATGAGATTGAAACCACCTCCTCAAAATATTACTCAATAGGTAATGTATAGTGGTACCTGAATGATAATGAGAACCCAATAAAAAAAATAAAAAAAATATTATACTTCATTTATTTAAGGTAAATGGTATTTGTGAATTTCAAAATGCATATGAATCTTTGATTTCAGTATCTGACGTGACAGTAACTGAACATGGTAACTGTTGATCAGTCCTGCATGAAGGGATTTAGTCCATTTCTCCATCCAGAACAACTTCAACCCTGGGATGTTGCTGGGTTTTCTCACTTGAACTATTCTGTTCAGTTTCTTTCATTTTTATTAAATTAAGGTCACAATATGGACTTAGCCGTTTCAAAACATGATTTGTTGCCCTTTCTCCAGATATTACACTTCTTATTTAAACCAAAGCAGTTTCGGTCTCATTCGTGATCTTTGGCAAATGTTCGTTTTGAGAGGAGTGACTTTCTTCTTTCAACCTTGAAAGTGACACCATTGTTGTTCTCCCGGTGGAGGCCTCATTCATGTTAATGTTAGCCAATAGGAGTGACCTTTAGTTGTTTAGAAGTTACAGTGTGACCTCACAGAATGCGCTTGAACAGATCTCTGTTGTTTGTCCAATCCTGGGTTGTGTAATAATGTTCTAGAATTTCATCTATTTATACACAATCTGACTGTGGATGGCATCCAAACTCTTTAGAGATGGTTTTGTAGAACACGTCCTCAACTGTTTTTTTTAGTGTGTGTGTGTGTGTGTCTGTGTGTGTGTGTGTGTGTTAAGCACTCTTTACCTTCTCTTTAATTTAAACCAAATTAAACCAAGGGCCTGGTTACATCTAATAAAACAGTCATCATTTAGTTCAGGTAAAACCATTTCTAACATTTACATTACAAATTAAACAACATTTTTTTCCCCATTTACCAGGTTTTGAAAGAGACGCAAAACACAAGGGTTTGGCCCAATCAGATGTCATCCTTCCTCTAAGTGACCATAGTTTTTGGACCTGGTTCACATTAATTTGGCAGATACTTCGAACTGATTTACAGAATTTGTGCTTAAGTTAATTTATGGAGTTTATTCTTAAGGTTACACATGGGGAAAGTGATGTTGATTCTTCCCTGCCAACCTACTTATAAAAACGTTTCTTCTGTTGTAGAACTCTGTCTTTTAGAGCCTCATGGAGGTAGGACTAAAGCCTGATGACCTTTTAAATGTACCCTCTAATTTAAAATGCTGTTAATCTCCCAAACACTGTTATTGAACACTAAAATCCTTTTTCCTCCCTTGTGGTTGTGTGCACGACCAAATGACTGAATATCCACTGGTTTGCTATTAATAATTCAATAACTTTCCTTCACTGTGCCCCTTGGAAATATCTGTGTAGGAAAAAGACCAGAAGCCTCTGTGTGTTTAAGGAATGCTATATGTTGCTGGTAAACCCAAATGTTACCTTTTTGCTGTTAAAGTACATGGAAGAGGTTATTATTTCTCCAGCGCTGAAATGCTGGACTGGTGTTGCTCTTGTCAATTGTTGAATAGGCTCCAGACCTGTCACTTACATTTTTTTCCCCCTCAAAAGACCATTTTCCCACATTTGTGTACATGCACTTTGATCTCCACAAGTAATGTATGCAAAAGTTCAGACTGTGGAAGTTATGTAATATAAAGCACTGTGATTATCTCATTAGCCTGCATGTAATATCTGTTTACTACCTAACGTGTATTCTGGTTGTTCCATCCCCTGGTTTGTGAGTGTGGTAGTCTACCCCGTCTCTCTTTCTCTCAATATGAACTCTTAATTGTCTTCAAGGCTACCCAGTGAAGGAGAGACCAGGTGCAGAGCTTACAGCTTGAGGTGAGACACGACTAGCTCTCAGAGAAGCAGCTTCTGTATAGATCCCGTTTCACTGGTGTTCGGCTCAGAATTAGGTTTGCAGTTTAACCAAGTGGGGGCAGTGCTTCCTTAAATGTGTCTGTTAAAAATAAAGTTATTAAGGAACCAATATGGTAAAATTGTATGGTGTTTTCTCATGCATTTTCCAAAGACCTATTTTTCCAGTTCACCTCATATTTGCAACTTTTTGGCAACAAACTAACAGCATGGAATGTGAGTTTGTGTGCTGAATAACATCTTAGGGTCTAAATACGTGGCTCTGTTCTTAATCTGATAAGTGATTTACTTCAGTTTCTGGTATTGGAATGTACATTTACACTGCTGGGCAGAATAAGGGACTAAGAATCATAAGTGGCAAAACATTGATCACAATCGTACAAAAGATGTTAACCTACAGTTTACGCAATTGTTGGTTAAGGGTTTTGCACAAGAACTCATTTGCTTTGCAGAGGTTGGGTATGGACCCTGGACTTTCTTCATAGTTCATTACGTTAACTGCTAGGCTACCCTAACCTATAGGCAAATATGATAACTGCCAAAATTCAGATAATTCATATTTCCTTGTTTGTTTTGTTTATTAAGTCTTAATGGAAAAATTTGATCTTGCCTTAAGGAGTGGATCTGGGGAACCGAAGGATGATGGACGTGACTCTAAGCCCCGATCCCTGAGATTCACATGGAGCATGAAGACCACATCATCTATGGAGCCAGGAGACATGATGCGCGAGATCCGCAAGGTGCTGGACGCCAACAACTGTGACTACGAGCAGCGGGAGCGCTTCCTGCTCTTCTGTGTCCACGGTGACGCTCGGCAGGACAGCCTTGTCCAGTGGGAGATGGAAGTATGCAAGCTGCCCCGCCTCTCCCTCAACGGCGTCCGCTTCAAGCGCATCTCGGGCACCTCCATCGCCTTCAAGAACATCGCGTCCAAAATCGCCAATGAGCTGAAGCTGTGATCGGGCTTACGTACATAAACCAGGGAGCAAACTGCTGTGTGAAATGAGTTCTTGGTACGTTGATGTCTACATTCCCAGTTAGGTTGAGCACCATTTTGAGTTTACTGCTATCTAAAGCTACTGCTGTTTGGTTTGCCCAGAGGAATTAAAAAAAAATGAAAGGAACAAGGGATGTACCCCAGTCTCCTCCAAACTCTCCAGTCCCCATGTACATCAAGTTGGCATAACCATCTTTGCAATAATATGACAGACCCTGTGAGGGTCGATCGATTGGTGTTCCGTCAGCAGAACTACGCTTGTAGGCTAAAGCAGACTTTCAACGCTACTTTTTCCACATGTACAGTTAAGATACAGAATGTTTTGTTGAATTGTTCATAGACTTGTATAATACAAGACTCTTTCAGCCTATATATCTGAAGGTGTTGTATAGTACTGAGTTCTGCACAGAAAATTTGTTAATTACTGTAATATGTTTAGTTTTTTTTTTTTTTTTTTTTTTTTAGTTCCTCGTATGGTTTTAGAACATTTTTTGCCTTCACCACGTGACATGTTATTGATTCATTTCTATATTTTTTTTACTTTCCAACCGGGCGTAGACAGTCGTGACAGTAGCGAGTTACTGAATTAACAGTGTTTCATAAAGCGAGCTATGCTGTGCACTGCATATCCTGAACATAAATTATTTTAATCTACATCATCCTTTCCCTAAAACAACTCTGTTTAGGTGTTCAGAAAGGCTTGCCATGTATGCTAAAAACGAACATTTTGGGTTGATTGAAGCTAAAACTGTAGCAGACAATGCGCGAGTAGGAACAGGAACGGACAAGTGTTGGTTAAAGTTAGATTTCTCCCAGCATTGTCTTTTTTTTTTTTTAACTTAATTTTCATCATCTTCAGAGAGTTGTCAGTTTTATTTATTACACTGTTTTTACACCGCCTTTATTGAGCTGCTTTGTCTTTTATCTTAGAATGTCACCTTTGTGTGAAAGAAGTAGGATGTTATTTAGTTTTTGAAAGGGTACTTAAGTTCCTTTTGTAACTAGTGATGGCGACGGTGTTCGAACACTTGCTGGAAGATTTGTACTGGTTCTTTTGTACTGAGAAATGAGGGTTAAATGTGCAATGCTTTTTTTGTTGTATTACTGTAATCCAGACAGAAAAAGGTCCCCGACTGCACACGTTGCAAGAGAGAGAGGATATTTAGTTTTGCTTCCTTATTTAAGAGGGAGATGATTTCTAAAACGGATTTAAGCTGTGATCTGACATTTGGGAGCGTGATTCATGTTCCACATTGTAACGGTACATTTCCTGAGCATGCTTGATTATGCTGCCTTAGTTGATGGAGCTGCTTGAAGGTTCTGGATGAGAAGCAGAAGATTTACCCAACTACCACCACCTTAATTCCAGTCATTTCACCACTACCGACACCTCCCCCTTATTTCCTCTACCTGATGTAGTACTGTATGTCCATATTTCAGTAAAGTCTCATGAGTCATCAGGATTCAGTCTCTGGTGCACATTAAAGCTTACTTGAAAGGTGATTCCAAGCCAAAAAGTTGTGTGCTTCTTTTATTTAGAAGTTGCTTTGTACAGCAGCCTATTGTTGCCAAGTAAGGCGAAAAAAAATATTCCTTTCAGGATAACATTATGAGAAAGTACACTTTTTGGCCACTTTATTTGATACAAGTCCTTGTTGCTACACATTGTCTAAGTTATCAGTACAATTTTACACACCCAGCTGCATTTTGCAGTTCTACAGTTACAGACTACAGTCCATGTGATTCATTGCATATTTTATTTCCCTATACTCTGTTCTGTCATGGTCAGGACCCAATATTTGGGTGGTGGATCCTTCTCCACACTGCAGTGACATATTAATGTGTGCTATGCTGGTGGTCACAGTGTCACTGCTTGACTGAAAATAGACCACCTACCAGAAATATTCAGCCACCAGCATCCTGTACGCAGTATGCTAAGAGCACCAAAGAACGATTAGATGACTACAGTGCCTTGCAAAAGTATTCATACCCTTTGAACTGTTCCACAATTTTTACATTACACCGACAAACAAATGTATTTTATATGATAGACCAACAAAGTAGCAAGTATCTGTGAAGTGTAAAGAAGATACGTGGTTTTCAAAATTTTAAATAAATTAACATCTGGAAAGTATGCCGTGCATTTGTATTCAGCCCACCGATGCAATACTAGGTAGGACCATCTTTTCATATTTTACCAAATAAAATAATGTAAATGAATAATGAAACCAAAAAAGGCACCCCAGAAACTACTGCAGGGACTAAAACTGAGCTGGCACTAAAATCACAAGAAAGATGGAAACAAGCGAGACTAACACCAGTGCTGGAGATCCAGCTCCCAGCTAAACCCAAGCATCCTCTCCTAATGTTGGACTTGAAGGAAATCAAGTGAACCATATTTAAGGGACCACTTTGGCTTCAAAAAGTGTTATGGTGCAGTGTAAGATGTGGAAATCCAGAGATCAAACCTACACTAGCATGGAGAGGTAAGTTAAGTAATACTTACACAGTTGTATTGTTAATTAAATAACAGTGTAGTAAAAACCTTTGCTCAAATTAGCACCAAATGCATCGGTGCCTGCCATTGCTAATGTTGGTTAGATTGATAGACGGACTGAATGCAGTTTGTTTTATTAAAGAAATAATGTTAATTTAAATTGATATCTGTCAGGGCTGTAGACTGGCTAAACTCACCAACTGATTATTTGGTCCATGGTAGCTGCTTCGCTCAGTGCAGTCTACAACTGGTCTATGGAAAATACGATGGAAAGTTATGTCCTACAAAAATTACTAGCTGTTTGAATATAAATAGAGATATAACTTTATAAACAGTCACATCAGAATGAACTGGATGACTAAGTGATAGGTAAAGGTGTTTTAATTTAAAATAAGTTGGGGTGTTATCTCCTTGTCATTTCAGGACTAGACCAACTTCTACTGTTAAATAACAGTGCATTTAAATGAGACCCTTTATTCTTTTACTGGAGTAGATTTTTAGACTAGTAATTTTACTTGTACTTAATTTCATAGTAACAATACGTTCTGAGTAGAATATTTTATTACTTGTTCCTACTGTACCACAGTGATATATAGTAGAGTATGTGGTGCTGGTAGGAGGGTATCAGTCTTGTTTCTCTGTTTAACCCTTTAATGTCCTCACCAAGAAAACAAAGCAATGGAAAAATAATAATTTTACTAAATAATTGAAGAGCTCAGGCGCAAAAAACGATAAGCGCCATTTCCCTGCAATACAGATGTAATAAACCACAAGATAGCTTACCCCAGTCTCCATCTGTTGGTAAAATCATTTCTTAGCAAAAACATACATAATTCTTCGCATTTTACTGTTGAATATGTTTTTCTGCAAACGCCTACATGCACCACGCTCTCTTTATAGCAACAGCCGATAACTCCATCTGACTAATCAGCGTTATGAACTTGGCCTACATCATCCATCATTCAAATCACATCAATGACGATTTTAGTGCTTTATATCATTGATTTAAGCTTCCAAAATGAATAATTTTGATATTAGTGAGCCTATTATGCTTTCACCTACTGGGCGTAAAAAGAGATGCTGTCCTGATGAATCAGTGCGGTCTGCAAGGAAGAGGGGTAGTGTTGTGTTGGATTGGAGAGTAATGACCTCTGACAACAATTATCTCAAATTAAGGATATGGTTTATTTAATACAAAATATAAGATAAACAGGATTATATTGTTACAATATTAATGGCTAGCTCTGGTGGAAAAAGCAAAAGCGGAGGAGGAGAGCAGGGGGAAAGAGAAGGGGCTCTCCCTCGGTGCACATCTTTTAGCAGCCTCATGATGTCATCAGTGTCTGTGTGATCCTGGCCAACAGGGGATGAGAGAGAGCGAGAAAGGGAGAGAGAAAAAGAGGGGGCATTCCTCACGGGACAGGAAGCCAAAGGACTCGATTTAGTCCTTTTCTTGGTGATTACAACAGGAAGATACTAATGTTCCCTACCATTATGTGTAAGGCACATTACAATCAATCGGTATGCTTGTGTACATTATGTACAGGAGACATGTGGTGACTACTATTCCAGAAAACGAACTGAATCGTTTATTTAATCTCTTGTATTCAACCATGAATAAGGTGAAACAGGATGCTATAGTATTATCGTACATGGATGTCAAAAAAGTTCAGTTTGAATGCATTAAAACACTGGCTCGACTTTTAGACCAATACCCTCCATATCACCCCATCTAGACTACAGGCTTCAATCCCATCTTCCTTACAGTTTACCGAC
>JAVSBU010000002.1:5718403-5734832 GCA_033118015.1 Loricariichthys derbyi
GTTTGGACATGTCCAGAGGAGGGACAGTGGGTATATTGGTAGAAGGATGTTAGAAATGCAGTTACCAGGAAAAAGATCAAGAGGAAGGTCAAAGAGGAGATATATGGATGTAGTGGCGTGAGGACAGAGGATGCAGAGGACAGAGTGAGATGGAGGAGGATAATTCACTGTGGAGACCCCTGAAAAGGGAAAAGCCCAAAGAAGAGGAAGAAGATTCTCTAGCACGAAGGATTCTAGATATCGCTCTTCTATTATGCACCGTTCTTTCACCCTGGCATGTAGTGTTAGTAGGTAACACAATCCCTTTGTGGAGGGATGGCAGTGGGACTGAGCTCGAGGTAAAGAGAGGGGGTAGCCATGGATTAGGGACAGAGTATTTCTCCCTTGGCGCCATTCGCATCCGCCAGTTCCTTTGTCCTGCACCCTCTTGCGGTCCATGTGATGAACCACGCAATAAACTTGGGATTTGGTTCCAGAGTCGAGATCAGCTCTGCTTGCCCGCTCTGCCAGCCCCGCTGGTTTGAGGCTTGGGCCGGTAAGGGTTTTTATTTTAATTTATCTATTTGCTTATTTATATTTTTTTATTTCACTATGTTTTGGGGGTCTTGTGTTTGAGTCTGACTTTGTTGGCCCTTTTGTTTGACTTTTGTTTGTTTAAGTTTTAATAAACATTTTGTTGAAGCTGTGTGAGTGGATCCTTCCTTTGACACCTTAAGAGCCACTTATTGGTTTTCGACTTCTATGAGCAACTGTCTCCTTGTTTTTCTCGACAGTTATTAAATTGGTATTGGGCTCTTAAACTGATTCAGTGTAGGTTATTTGCATTGTGTCTTATAAGATTGTACCAATTCAAGTATTTATAATGGACATGTCTTTCTAAATAACTACTCTAGGTACTAAAACAGTAGTTACAAAGCCCAATAATCACAATGATTTGCTTTACAGGAAAACAGGTTTTCGAGTGTACATTGGACTTTTTAAAGCTGCCTATCAAACCAGAGCCTACATACAGCAGATAAATAAAAAATAGAGAATGATTAATGTGCATGTAAATACACAAAGGCCTATTAATAGCTACTTACATCATATTTATTGAACGCCAGAACAAGATCTTCAGCCTCCTCTAGCAAACTCCTGCAATAACGATGCACAGGTATTTTTCATAGGTATTTTAGGACAGTGTGTATTTGAGTGTATATGGGTGCATGGTATACCTCTTGTCTGGTATCAGCGATTTTATTTTAGGATTGAAGGCAGACAGAATCTCTGTGGAAGGCAAATGTAGGTTCAGAATTAATGAACTGAATGCATCATCTCAAGCCGTCACAACTCTAGGAACTCGGGGACATTGCCCTTAAGCGAGGGGACGACCTGCACTCTATGCAGACAAAACTGACTGGCATGGAAGGCTCAGGACAAAGAGACAAACCTCAGCCACTAAGACAAACTTCAGCAAGCCAGAGGTGGAATATGAACTGCCTCAGTTGGTTCCCAAAATCTGGATCCATCCTGGCATTCTTTGATTCCCATTTCTGTCCCATATCTTTGCCTTGTCCAAATCTCTGAAGTTCGCCGAGTCATATAACTCAGTGGATAAAGGTTATTTAATTCTAGGGCCATAGCTAAACCAGCTTGCCTCCAAAACGCTCCCTAAAATATAGTACAAGTTTGTTTTTTCTCTTCCTATGAACTTGAGTTTGTGAAGGGTTATATATAAGCTTAATATATTTCTTATTAATTTTATCATTATAAGTGCGATATCTATTAATATTATAATTATAATATCTATTATACTCTAAGCTCTAATCTCTGACCTTGAAATTGTGATTTCTGATTAGATTTCAGTGCTGTATAACCTGTTAGATAAATAATCTCTCAAACAAATAACACAACTGGACTGCTGGACAGAAGGTCCAAATTCCAGCATGCCCAAGCTGCCACTGTTAGGTCCTCGAGCGAGACCCTAAAGCAAAGCTGCTGGGATAAGAGATTTTAATTAAGTGTACAATTAACTGTGTTCATTAGAGCGTAAGATAAGACTTACCGTTAAGTTCACTCAGTATCCTGATTTCAACAGACCTAGACACAAATACAACATCAAGAAGTTCTAATTAAGTTTTAATTAGACTTCATTACAGACTTTTTGGTTTACATGTGATCCGAGTGAGATGTCTTTTAAAATATAAAGTCCAAATCAAACAAATAGAAACTTCAGAAAATGCTTCTTTCATGCTAGTAGTTGTAATAGTGTTTGGAAATTGTTTTAATGTATAGTATAATGTTGATTTAACCTCCTGAGAACCAAGGGAAAAATTCTTATACAATTTCTGTCCATTATAAAGGACATAACTGAATGGGCTGGGTCTCAGGAGGATAAAATGCAGTCATTAAGAAACCTCATCCGTACGACCACTTTCACAGCTATTGGACTCATTTTATTTCATTATTTATTAGCAAACCATTATTTGAGCTATAGCGTACCTGTGTGATGTGGACAGTCCCAGTACCGACAGAGCACCCACATCTCTGGGCCTTAAAGTGTGAACTGTCACACACAGGAAAAACAAGGTTTACTGCTACCAATCTCACCTGATTATCAGATTTATAGACGAAATCAATTGTCTTGCATAGATTTTGTGCATGAAAAGACAAAAATATTGAAATATAATATATTTCTGCATTTTAATGCACATACTGGGAAGTGATCTTCCAAATGATCTAAGGTTTTACAAACACAGAAATGCGTCGTAGTAAAATACGTAATCTGCCCATCGGCGCCCAAACGTTAGCCTATAACTATGGGAATATGTTTCAATCCTAATTCTACTTAAGAGGTGAAAATACTGGTGATGTGTAATAACAAAAATGTTTTAAATAAATGTGTTTCAGACTTTTGCACTCTGTTAGCAACATTTCAATCTGTGAGATATACTAACAAAAATGTGTTTGTTGGTAGCCTCAGATGTGTTCTGTATGCATTTTTCATTCATTATAATGTACCTTTAAAGGTAATATAAGGGATTTTTGACCTTAAACATGTTTTCTTAATGAATATAAACGTATTGGGTTCCTTATAAATATATAAATATATAAATTAAGTAATGATATAAGCCTTAGTAATATTATAAATATCATATCCTTTAGTGAAAACCAATCCTATTCATCTGAACTGCAGATAATAAGATTAAATAATCTTAACTTACCAGATGAAGGGATTAAATATGGCATTAACTGGGCAGAACGCAAAGCTGGCTCTGTAAAGACACCAAAAAAACTTATTTACACTTAAATAAGTTAAGCCATATATATATATATATATATATATATATATATATATAAAAGGATAAACCAGACATGACCACAATGATTTGGTTTCTATCTACAGGAGAAGTGAGTGAAGGTATGAAATATGAAATACCTGACTGGCCAGAAAACAGAAGAATCATCAATAGCACGGGGAACATGACCGAGGCTTTGGATCCCATGATGCTGTGTTTACCTCTCACTCTAGACACTGCTGTTATAAAGCAGGAGAACTTTCTGAACCACCCATTTTAGGTGTGTTTGAGACATGAGACATACTCTAAAGTTTATCACCCCTAGCTGGTGCTCAAGGTGTAAATGGAGAATTAAAGATTATAAAACAAATCAGCTTGTGTATGAAAAAGCAGCTTTGTGTTAGAAGTGTGTGTATTGTTTTGGATTGTAAGAATGTATAAATTATAAGTTGCTCTGGATAAGGACGTCTGCTAAATACCATAAATGTATAAGGATTTCTGCAGGACTGTGTGAGCTGCACAGGCAATAAACAGATTAATGAAGTATTAAATCATTTTTAATATTTGATCTCATATTTTATGTAACATTCTGAACGTGCTGGGCTCAAACCTTATGGTGGCATCAGAGCATTAAAGCATTTCTGGGATTACTTACTTACTTAGGCTGGTGATAAAACCATTTTTACATTATGATATTTTACCTTTAAAATGCACTTACAGGAACTGATGTGTTAAAGTGAGGAGTCAGTCACATTCCTAATCAAAATGATTAGTTCAAATCTGATTGCCCAGTGACTGTTATTCTTTAATTTTGTCGTTTTTGCGGATACACAATCGCTCCGTAGACATGCAGAGACACGCAGGCTTCAGTGAGCGTCTATTAGCTCCTTCAAATGAGATTTTACAGGCTGCACTGTTCAGAAAGACAAGTTTTACTGTATATACATTAGTGTGGTACATATACGTACATATGTAGCACCCCCTGCCACACCCTGATGTCCAGTTCAAGATCTCCTACAGCCTGCACCCATTATGTTTCGCTATAGGCTCAGTGACCCTGAACAGGACAAGACAAATGTAATGACAACATCATAACGCAGGCTCAGCTGGTGCATTTATGTAAAACGCCAGCTCACCACCACTGTAAAAAAAAACAAAAAAAAAAAAAAAAAAAAAAAAACAGTTAAAAAAGTAATATACCAATTGGATCCATTAATGATACATTTTTATTCATACTGTTCCTTTCATTTTAATTCTTTCACTATCTAGTCAAAGACAATAGAGTCCTAAAGCACATAAAATGGAGTATTGTGATAATATTGATGAACGTTAAATGACCGTGTTATAAAAATACACGCTCTGTGTTTTCAAGCCTACGGAACTTACCAGAGCTCAAGCTGATTTTGGTTGTCATATATAAAGATAAACACTGTGCAAAGTTGAACATTAACACTTCCTCTGTCACTGATTAAAAACACATACGTCTAAAACGTTTATCAAAAAATGAAGAGTTTTTTTGAAGTATTAAAGAATCCAGTGTTGGAAATAAAAGCATTGATCCTGTTCAGCTCTAGTGACCCCAGGTTTGAGCTTCTCAGTCTGTGTAATGTTTGACATTCTGGTTTGGTTACGTATCACAACACAGTGGATGAGAATGGGATGTCCTGAGATGGACTCTTGACCTTAAATGTTTTTGTGCCTAAAACATTTTGTGGATTGACCCTGGTCCACTGTGACTCTCACCATGTGTGCCACAGTGGCCTGGTTCACCAGTTTGGTGAACCAGGAAATTCCAAAACTTAAATCCAAACTTTATTGTTACGGAAACTAACGAAACCAGATAAGCAAATTATCCCAATAAAATAAAGACGAAAATAAAATAACTGAATATAAATACAAATAATAATAAAGCAAATCAAAAATTTACATCCACCAGCTTAAAAGCTCAAATTCTCTCAAAGTAACTAATAAAGGAATTTTGATGAACGTTGAATAATATGCACCAAACGAGTCTGATATCATGGAAATTTAGTTCCTGGTTGTGTATTTACCAAACCTTTTACCTTTGATACCTTGGTTATGACACCATAAAAGTACCAAGTTTCATGCCAATGATTTTACCTTGATGTAATTTTACTGGGTTCACGGTTCATGGTCAAATAGTTTATCCCAGCTTTTGCCTGGTCAGGGTTGAACTTGAACCCGCACTGTGGTGGGCTAGACTTGGTACACACAGACCCAGACCCCACCAAGAGTCGGCACAGAGAGTCAGGCACTGCTGCTAATGATCACGCATTATTTACTTTGATGGAAGATGTTTGGCACAAACATAGCGTTAGCGGTGCCAGGAAGCCCAAACTCTGGGAAACACCATCTGGAGCCAAACACTGGTCTGTTTCCTGGCACCGTGAAGTCCAGCAGTTGGCTCGAGATAGCTTGGGGATTCTCTGGCCTAAAGTTGAACTGTTTTATGATGTTCCACTTAATTGGCGCAGTGGTTAGCGCTGCCTCCTCACAGTTCTGAGGTCGCCGGTTCGTTCAATCCCGTGTCCGCATGGCTTTTCCGCAGGTACTCCAGTTTTCTCCCAAGTACCAAAGAGACATGTTAGGTTAATTGGTGTATTCAAAGTGCTCTTAGTGTGTGAATGTGTGCCCTATAATGGATTTGGCCCTGTTTAGGGTGGCTCCTGCCTTGCACCCTGTGTCTCTCACTAGGCCTTGGCTTTTTTTCTTACCCTGTCTAGGATAAGTGGGTAAGAAAATGAATAATGTAAAATATTTTGTCATTACAAATTGCACCAATAAGTCACACCAACCCTGACACAGCACACATTTATTATGTATATAGTACAAACACTTGGTAACCAGCAGCACCATTAACACCAGTGGATGGCGCTCTTTGTTTGTGCTTACAACCAAGAGCTGCGTTTGTACATTCAGGGTTGCCTGAACGGAAAAATTTACACATTCCTTCTTATTTGAGATCTCTCCAGAAAGTCACTTTTTCTTTTTTGTAGGTTAAGTAATTTAATGTTTATGATAATGAATTGATTGTGGTTAACTCACAAGTTTTAGATCACGATTAATCATATTAATGCGAGCATTTTTATTCGCGTGGGTTAATAGCTTTTCTCCTGCATTGGACTCTGGTGCCTGGCCCGGAAAAATGTCTGCATGTGTCACCTAACCCAGAACTCGGACTGGGTCATCATGCTGAGCCACCATACCATTAATTAAGATGGGTTTTACTTGCGAATAAAATAAATGCGCTCAAAGCTTTTTGCGCTCAGAGCCAGAACGTGGATCCTCCAGCGCGAAATAGATTAAAGACGATCAATCTGGCAACCTGTGAGCGCTCATCAGCTCGAAAACGGCTCGAGAGAGGGAGGCACATGGACTCACCCAGAGATCCGCAGGTGCCAGGAGGAGAGATGAGGAGGAGGAGGTGGAGCGGAGGAGCCTGAGCCCGCTCCATCCGTCCGTCCGTCCGTCTATAGAGCCATGCGCTCTGAGAAGAACAAACAATAGCAAAGCTTCAGACACAAAGTGAAGAGAAAAATAATAAAGAGGAGGAAAAGATAAAAAGACGAACAGAAGAGAATAAAAAGGGTCTGAAAGAAAGAGAGAAAGAGAGAGAGAGCGAGGGGGCAATGGCCGGGGGCCGGAGAGGGCTGGTGGCCCCACAGAACACTTTTCTGGAGAACATAGTGAGGAGATCGAACGGTAAGCAACACACACACACACACACACACACACACACACACACACACACACACACACACACACACACACACACCTTCTGCAGGATGGTCCAGATTATTTTTTTTTTAATCACAATTATAATTCTTTAAAACCCTAATAAGGTTTCACAGCCTCTGTAACCCATAAAGCTACTGAAGACATTAATTAATTACTGTAATTAGTCCTCCTTGCTATGATAATAGTAAATTACTATAATAAAAGGATTAGGGCTTTATACATCATAAGCTAATATTCTAAAGGATTCTAAAGGTTTATTACAGTTATTACAGTGATTAACTAATTAGTCATTCTGATTCTGCTACATTATTAGGGTATTAAAATTATTTCTTATTATACTCTTTTAACTCTTTTACCGTCTTCATACCATTTTTAAAACCTTTAGTCATAACGTGTTTTTTCAGTTCTTTTTTTTTTTTTAATATATATATTTATTAGAATTTTGTAACACGTTACAGAGAAAGATAAAACAAAAAAAGGAAAAAATAATTACACACAAACAAACAAAACAGGGCATATTTAAAAATAATAATCAAGTACACTGCTGTATCACTGACACAAAAATCTTAACATCAATAATAAACAGAGATTTTAAAGGTGGATGGCTTCAATTCTTATTTTTGACATAGTTGCTCTTAAAGTAATTACAATAATAGTTTAGGATATTAAAAGGGTTCCTCATGGGTCCTTCTTCAAGAACCACATGATATCCAAAAGTTTTATTACACCATAACTGTTCATTGAATTCCTAAAGGCGCCTTGTTGAATAAACCTCTTTGAAATTAAAAAAAAAATTAATAAATCTATTTATAGTTACAGTAATTGGTCCTTCTGGTGTAGATTACCTCATAATGTTTCCTGCTTTTTGGTATCACTTTCTAAACTATACCCTGCTTCTTTACAGCGTTACTGTAACTCATCCTATCACTCTAAGTGCTCTTACAGTCTGGAAAGAATGACTGCAATTATTCCTTCTGGTCATTTACTAAGGCAAAGCCTTATTACCAGGATATTAAAATGCTTCCCAATGGGTTCTATCATTGTTAACACTTCTACACGTCCAAACTGCTCATTAAATTTCTATTTATACATTACCAGTCCATAAGTCTGTTGTTCTTGCATTAATAACAATACAGCCATTTTTCCTTCTTACATGTTACTAAGGTAAAGGTTTATCAAAAGGGTTCCTCATGCCTGGAACTTTTTTATGTATACATTAGTAATTAGACAGTAATTTTAAAATGTACATACATCGATGTTATTCCTCATAATGGTGCTTTTTTTAAACTTTTAAGCTGTTTTTATTACTGTTAACTAATCCAAAAGTGCATTTGTTCTCTTTGTAATTCATTGTGTCAGTAATCAGTGATTCTGGTATGTGGTAACTATTGTATTAAAAAAGTAAAGGATCTTGTTATGACAGTAAAGTTTTTATACATAATAATGCATAAAATTACTAAACATTTCTAAACTTATTGCATTGCTCTTAAAGCAAAGAAATTACTCTGAAGTAGCTGTTTATGTGTTATACAGGTACTGTGGTAGCCTAGCAGTTAAGGCGCTGGACTCTAGAGCAGCAGATCCAGGGTTCAAATCCCACCTCTGTTAAGCTGCAGCTGTTAGGTCCTTGAGTAAGACCCTTAAAACTCTGGTAGTAAGGCAGTGGTTTATTACTAAATTAAGTTATAATCTATGACCAGGACAATTTCTAGCCTGAAAGTTGTTTTTAACCTCATAACTGTTCATTGAAGTCCTACAGAGGTTAACGCTTATTTTTAATAGAATACTGCCAACACTTTTAGTAGTCTATAAGTTTACTGCAAATACAGCAATGTACTGATTATTGCAATTCCTCACGGGTTCTTGTAATGTTAAGGGCTCTGGAATTTATCCATAAAGGTTTTATTCCTCATGTTGCAGCTTTTAAAATCTTTTTCTATATTGATTTATTGGTAAACGGTTTTAAGATTATTCCCCTGTTTTACGGTGTTACTTTTACCAGTCTCTAAGATTACTACGTCTGTTAAATGCTCTCAATGCTTCTGTAAAGATGTTTTGATGACTAACAAAATTGTGCCTTTTTAATCCTAATTTTTAGAGTAAACTGCTGCTGTAAGAAGTCTATAAGTTTCCTGCAATTCTTATAGTAATTAATTATTTACTGTCATTCATTCTGCTGTATTGCTAGAATATTGCAAGGATTCCTTGTAGGTTCTTTTAATAATAACAGTCTTCCAGTCTGCATCCACTGATCCCTGAACAGTGGTGCATCAGTCTGATATGCTAGTCCACCAGACACAGGTTCGAGTCCATAACGGTGCTTTCTGGAGGTGTGGTGGTGGCTTTGTTATGAGCGTGCTAAAGAACAGAAAGATGCTAAGCTAGCGGTGTGTGTTCTCTATTCTCTATGTATTGCTGAACTAGTTGCGGTATTTTCTGCTTGACCTGCCGTAGTCTAGACGTGCTGTTTGCAGACTGTGATGCTTTTAACCCTTCTTTTCTGTTTAACTTTTCAGTTTGGACATTATCACGTAGACAGACAGGTACAGCCCACATGCTAACACTTTCTCTCTCTCACGCTTAACAACTGTTTCCCCTTTTACAGTAAACTGCCATGTTTTATAGCAATTTCTGTTCATTTACAACTCGGTTTCTTATTTTCCCTTCTGTCATTTGCTGTTTTAAACCATCAGTGATTCATTAGCTTAGAAAGTGGCCAAGTTAGCGGGTCTCACGCTGTCAATAATTGCTAGCATGGAATGTCTTCTTTCTTTTCTCCCCCCTCCATACTAGTAACATCAGTGTGTGCAGTGAGTAGATTTATTCCAGAATCATCCCAAACCCCCTTTGCATTCAAACGTACAGGCTTGTGCAAAAGATTTGGCACCAATGGTCAACACAATCTTAGAAAGTAAAGATTGGATTGCATTTTAAAAAGAGACTAAAGAAAACCGGTACAATATTGTGCGCAAAAGTTCAGGCGTCAGAATGTTTACCAGAACTTGCAGAAATATGTCACATTTAAGTCCATTCTCTTCAGAGGTTGTGTGAACTTGTGTCATCTGATATTTTGTATAAGACTGTACCCTTTACGTATTGATCTGTTCTAATATCTAATGTTTTTACCCTTTTTATTCGGTTTATTATGGAAAGGCTGTCCTCAGTTTGGCAGATCTTCTGTCCTTGGTCTCACTGTCCCTCTCCCGGACCTGACTTGGCATTTCTCACAGTGCTTTGTCACTCCGTACAGCAAAAACATTATGACCATCTTGTCTATAAAAATGCTTAGCTAGGTGCCCCTTGTCAAATTGACGCCCTCATTAATGTCTGGCCCAGGGTTTTCCAGTAGAAGATTGCCAACATCCTTCATTGGACCCGGCTACCTTCTTAGTTGTGACACTCTCCTGCCCTGCTGTTTGGCACTGTTTGCAGTGGACAGGGTTTGGCACTCTGACCGGTCTGTGGCAGAGCAGCCCTGTGTGACCCAGTCCATCTGTAACCAGCATGAAACTTTCCCTAACTTGTGCCACAGTAGCCATTTCAGTCATTTTAGAACAGATACTATATCCTTTATTGCCAAACACCTTGTTGTTGAGGCGTGGTTTGTTCCTGGCTGTCTGTAGGTATTTGATAATGCTGATCATGGGCACCCCGGTCCTTGGCATTTTGAAGATGCTCCGACCCAGTGGTATGGCCGTAACAATTTGGTCCTTTACCCCCGCCCATTTCTACTCCCTTATTCAACCCGTTGCCTACAAGAACTGTTTGATTACCATTTAATGTCCTTGATATGAACAGTTATAATGATATAATGAATGTTATTTGATCTATAGATGAGCAAGTTATGTCTCCTACTGTAATGTCAAGGTACCACTGAATTTGTATTAGACCCCTTGGTCGGTGTAGATATAGACCTAGATTCCACCCTGAGGAGCGCTGAGGCTCAGAGAACCAGCCCCTGGTGAAATGGGATGTAAACCAGTGTATACACACAGAGACCATCTGGACATCACAGACCCTCTGTAAACACCAACGGTGGCAGGAATGTAGGATGGATTCATACGTACACCAATGGTACTGTGGAACAGAGAGAGCTCGGCTTCATAACATACAAACCTCAACTGGCCAGGGTTGGGACAAATGGGAACCAGTGGCATGTGCACAATGGTTTGTATCCCACCTGTGGGGAGGTGAGGTCCATGAACGCATTAAGTCCAGATGGTTTCTAGCATCCCTTTGTAAAATCCAAGGTTGTACTCCTTATGGATTCTGGCTTCCATCCGAATTCATCGGATTACTGACCCTCAGTGTTCCTCAAGATGGGAACTGGGTCTCTTCCAGATCAGCAGAGCTCCTCATGGCACATAATGCTGACCAGGGGTGCCCCGATCCTACACCTGTTAGCAATTGGTGTGACTGAAATTGCAAGCAAGCATCAAATCCACTAGCAACAAGATTACCTGCATACTATGAGCCATGCACTGTATTCACACGGTTCACAGTTAAACCATGGAGCTTCAAAAGCCCTTCCTACATTGGGAGATCTTCCTGCTATGATGGAAAGATTTTTGCGTTTCATTAACGAAGTGGAGCCACCTGCCTAAAGTCTCATTTCTGGAAAGCATCGCCTGCTTTCACGTAAGAACCATTCATTTAGGGTTAACCGGCGTACCTGGTTGTTCTTTCTGTCTCCTTGTTTCCCGCAGACACAAACTTTGTGCTGGGGAATGCTCAGATTGTGGACTGGCCAATCGTGTACAGCAATGATGGGTTCTGCAAGCTGTCCGGATACCATCGCGCTGAAGTCATGCAGAAGAGCAGCACTTGCAGGTAGCAGGTTTTTATTCAGCAGGAACTGCAGGAGGTCCTCATTATTAAAAAGCATAGAAAGTGCTGAAGTGTTTGGAAAGTCTGTAACCTGATAGACAAAAGTTCATTTCATAATTTTAAGTACGTTGTAAGCATGTGGTGCCTGAAGAGGGCATGCTAGAGCCATGCTGGTTCGTATCCCACCTCTGGCAAAATTGTAGTTTTGTGCATTGTTTCTTTGCTTAAGGCTCTTTAGGGTTTTTGCTTAATGTTCATGTCTGTGTATGAGATACCAACTTCTTGTTGGTCGACTCCAGTCTCTATCCCAGTGGAGAATATAACCCCGGAATTGCCCATCTCAGGTGCTTGAGAGGATCCTTTGAGTAAAACTCAAACTTCTGCCTCTATTGGTGTCATTTTTATGGATGAATATGCTTAGGAAGGACAGGTCTTCGGCCACTGCAGTCTTCGACTTGTAAACGTTTTTTATCATATTAATTCAGTGCACAAACCAAATGCTAATCTGCTCCATTAGCAGCTACTTATTTTCATGCTGCTAACAGCTAGACTGCAGTGTTTATGTACGAGACAGACAGAGATGGAGCGTAAATAAATGAGAGACGGTGTGAAAGTTCTAATCTGAGACCTCTACAAATAAAGGTTGTCTTTGATTAGCACACAGAGGACCGTGAGCAGAATGAGGTTGTTTAGCCTGGTAGTGTGTTAAGAGTCTAACCTGAGACTTTACAATCCAATAATGTACAGCAATTTAGAAAGTGCAGTCAGTTTGGTAGCTGTGAGCGGATAAGGGAGACTCAGCTCGAATGCGAACTGTAATGGTGGCTAAATATGTAGAGGACTCGGATTTAGAGCATGCATCATGGCAACAAAACAGTAATAAAAAGCTCACGAACGCAAAGAATGAAATGCAAAGCTTGAATCACACTTGGACTTTGCTAACTAAGTTTCAGAAATACACAAAACTAAAACTCAGGCACTGAAAGATCAGGCAGCCCAACTTAAGCGCCAGCCTTTGATGAGCGGATATCTGCTGCAGTTGTCAATACTCCGGCAAGCCAGGCAACCTCCTGCAACTAGAAACAAGAGTTGACAGTGTAACTGAAGCTGGCCAAAAACTCAGGACACTACTATTATATGGCAGGAAATAGCGTCCAAATGCAACAGGAAATAAACTTGTTTTTAGACCCTCAAATCTTGTGCTTTTATTAAGACAATGCAATTAAATGTCTTATTTTTATCCAGTCAGCTTATTAACTAAACCCTAATCACATCACAAAATTAGGTCACACTGGTTGGTTGTGCTAAATTTCTTTCTCAATATGTCCTATTGATGTTTGTCTTCCAGTTTTATGTACGGCGAGTTGACAGACAGGGACACGACGGAGAAAGTGCGGCTGACGTTCGAGAACTACGAAATGAACTCGTTTGAGATCCTGATGTACAAAAAGAATAGTGAGTACCAACAAACCCAGCGGGACAGTGAGCTTTAAAAGCAGGAACGCATCAGTCCTGACGCCTAGCTTTATTATGCTGATATGTTCATAAATATGCATGAGCTCGGGCAATCAGACAGACGGGTGACATCTGTGTAGAGAAACGTCATTTCTGATAATGGGCACACTGAATCTTGGAGAAAGACTAACAGTAATATCTCCATTAGGGTAACTCAGATGTTAAGGGATGTCTTTGTCTCACCGTCTCAGAGACTGACGGACTCCCTGTGAAGGGCCAATCAATACAGCTGTACCTTAGGTGCAATGCACCCCTGAAACAGTCAGTGAGTTGAAAGGATCTACAGGATGTTCACACTCG
Source organism: Loricariichthys derbyi (assembly GCA_033118015.1). Classification (NCBI taxonomy): domain Eukaryota; kingdom Metazoa; phylum Chordata; class Actinopteri; order Siluriformes; family Loricariidae; genus Loricariichthys; species Loricariichthys derbyi. Next base: position 5,732,083 of record JAVSBU010000002.1, read on the forward strand.
TAACAATTCTGTCCACAGATTTGCCTCTTTGTAGTGTTTCAGTTCTGACCTGGGCCACTGATATATTTGGTTTTAGATTTTGCTATGAGGCATCTCAATCTCAACAGTAAGATCCAAACTTAAGCCTTGTAGGACAGCCCTGATCTCGTGTCCTTTGGGTAGCTAGTCATGCACGAGAACATTACGCATAACTTTGGAAAACCCATGCACAATCAATTTGTGCCAAGTATGTTAGCCAGGTAATCTGCAGTAATCTGTGCCTGTTTGGCAGCCGGCACAATCTGAGCTCCACCTTCCTCCTTTAAGCAATATAGGCCACCTCAAATTAACGTTCTGCTTCACAAACTTTGAAGAAAGCCGCTGTATATGGATAGATAATTCATCTATCCATATCAGGGTCTTTTTATTTGGAGTGGCCATACACTACTTCAGCAATGGCTACCATAATCACCATTTTGTGTCTTTATCTCTGAGCAGGGTGTTGGATGGATGCAGGTCATCTTAAAAAGAATTTGATCCACTTTGACCTGTAGTGTGAACGTAGTCCTTTTAGCGACCTGTATTCACCCTTTCATGTATTGTCATTTATTCCTACACTAGACAACTATGGACCCAGATTACTAGAAAAAATAATTGTTATCCAATGAACAGATTGTTAAATGTAGGTATAGGTGTCAGAGGATTAAGCTCCAACATGTGGTTTTATGTCTATTTTTTAAAAACAGGAATGCCAGTGTGGTTCTTTGTTAAAATCGCTCCTATACGGAACGAACAGGAGAAAGTGGTGCTCTTCCTGTGCACGTTCAACGACATCACAGCTTTCAAACAGCCAATCGAGGATGATTCCTCCAAAGGTGGGTGTGAACAATTAACTTTTTTTAACAATTAAGGGAACAATTTAAGACTTGACTCTGGTGAGCAGTGGTTCATCATCATTTAAAGCAACAGGTGCTCAAAACCAGTCATTCTTAAAAGTGCTGATTAGACAGGGAGTGTAGGTGCTATGGGGTTTGATCCAAAACATGTTGCAGACCTCATTAAGGCCCGAAAGAGTTTCATTAACTTGTGAGAAAGGGTGCAATGTCTCACTCCTTTATCCAACGTTATCCAACAATATCCAACCACTTTTGTCAAGGACTTGTGCAGAGTGTGAATTTGGGTCAATGTAACTTTTGCAGCACTGTGGCGTGACGATACTTTGTGTTCGAGCGTATTAACGTGTTTATCCTGTTTGTGTGTAGGCTGGGGCAAATTTGCACGCCTGACCCGCGCTTTAACCAGCAGCAGAGGAGTTCTGCAACAGCTCCAGCCCACCGTACACAAAGGAGAAAACGTCCATAAGCACTCTCGCCTGGCAGAGGTACAGTGTGCAAAAAAAGAGTATGCATGGTATTTGCTAACATTAGGTGTCCCATAAGTCTGGTATCATGGACCACTATATTTTTTATCTTTTTAATGCACAGGTCAATGATAAGCTACTTACATATACCTAAATATGTGCTACAGAACTGACCGTGAAATCTTAGTGGATCATATTTTAGACATTTTAGCCGTACAAGTCTAGGATCCTGTTTTTGACGCCATCGGTGGTGCTATCTATAACACTTTTTTAAGGACCGGTATTGCAAAGCATTTGAGTGCAGATGTAAAGGCCCAAATTCTGGCGTGGCTCAGTTTTCAGTTTTTTTTGTCCTCCTGAGCAGATTAAACAAATTAACGGTGATAACGGTAACTACAAATTCAAAATGTTCCTTTTGAACATAAAAATGAAGATTGTCTTAAGGAAATACAGAGTTAAGACAATTTAAGATCTTTGATTTTTTTTTGGGAATTGCATTTCTTTTGTACCACTGCACGCTTCTTCTTAAGAAAAACTCTCATGAATCTGGCCTCAGGTTCTTCAACTGGGCTCTGACATTCTGCCGCAGTACAAGCAGGAGACGCCGAAGACGCCGCCGCACATCATCCTGCACTACTGTGCCTTCAAGACCACATGGGACTGGGTGATCCTCATCCTCACCTTCTACACGGCCATCATGGTGCCCTACAACGTCTCGTTCAAGACCAAGCAGAACAACGTGGTGTGGCTGGTGGTGGACAGTGTGGTGGACGTCATATTTCTGGTGGACATTGTACTCAATTTCCACACCACCTTCGTCGGCCCTGCTGGCGAGGTCATCTCTGATCCCAAGCTCATCCGCATGAACTACCTGAAGACTTGGTTCGTCATCGACCTCCTCTCCTGCCTGCCCTATGATGTCATCAACGCCTTTGAGAACGTGGACGAGGTCAGTCTCAATCACTGAACTTTCGACCTCTTTCTTATTATCTTTAACAGTCCCTCTCCTTCAAAGAGTCTTACCCAGTATGAGTCCATGCCAATTCAAAACTTGTTTAGTACCAGCAAATCATCAAAAATCAAAGGGTTGGGTTTAAGTTAGCTTGCTAAGTGAACTCTAATTACAGCTAGTAGCATTACTGCATAATAAACATGCAAGACTACGTGTTCTATTCTGGGAATACACCCACTATTAAACGGACACACACATACACGTGTACAGACATGTATACACTCTCCACCCACCATCATATCACACTCACGGATTATTATGTATGTATGCATACAATTAGACATCTCAGCATTTATGCCTGAGTGCAAACATACATGCTCCTAACACACACACACACACACACACACACACACACACACATACACACACACACACACACACACACACACACACACACAC
>JAVSBU010000002.1:5857454-5868496 GCA_033118015.1 Loricariichthys derbyi
TTAAATCTATTTCAGTTATTTTAAATGGGAGAAATTTGTTTGATATACGAGTTGACTGACTTACAAGCTCGGTTACAAAATGAATTAAACTCTTATCTCAAGGTACCACTGTATTAGATATACTAATTTACAAATTTTCATATACAACCCCAAATCAGAAAAAGTTGGGGCAATGTGGAAAATGCAAATAAAATGAAAACCCTGCATTCCTTACATTGACTTTGACTTTTATTTCATTGCAGATGTTATAAATCCAAGATGTTTCATGTTTTTTTTCTGGTCAACTTCATCTCATTTCTTTCCTGCATTTCAGGCCTGCAAGACATTCCAAAAAAAGGTTGGACAGGGGCAAATTAGGGGTATTAATAAAGTAAAGAAGTATATAATGATGTGATTGCAAACAGGTGACGTCAAGAAGCGATGATCATGATTTGGTACAAATGTAGCACAAAAGGCCAAGACTTTGAGGAGATGAGATGGGCAGAGGATCTCCAGCTTGTCAACAGATGTGTGAGGAAATTATTAAAATGTTTAAAAGCAATGTTCCTCAAAGAAAGTTTGCCAAAGTAATCCCTTGCCCATATGGTTATATCAGCTATTGATGAATGACTGCTCTTGATGCAGTGCCGTCTGAAGGATCAAAGATCACAGGCGTTCAGCCTGTTCATCCTTAAGCGTGTGCCATTGGCCTTTCTGCTCTGAAATTTTTCCTGATTCCTTGAATCATTTAATGAAATGATGTAGTGTATAATGAAAAATATGCTAATCTCTTCAGTAATTCAGTATTCAGTATCTTAATAGGTTTCTCTCACATTTGTTGACAAACTGGAGATCCTCTGCCCATCTCTACTCCTCAAAGTCTTGGCCTTTTGTTCTACATTTGTACCAAATCATAATCATCGCTTGTTGACGTCACCTGTTTGAAATCACATCATTATATACTTATTTACTTTAGTAATAGCCCTAATTTGCCCCTTTGCAAACTTTTTTGGAATGCCTGAGGTTGACCAGAAAAAAACATGAAATATCTTGGGTTTAGAATGTCTGCAATTATATTTTGTAGATTCTTCATTTGTACCAAATCATGATCATAATGACCTTTTGACATCACCTGTTTGAAATCACATCATTGTTTAGTTTTTTAACCTTATTACTAGCCCTAAACTGCCCCGTCCCAACTTTTTTGCAACATGTTGCAGACCTGAACTGCAGGAATGGATGTAGTTGGCTAGAAAAACATAAAATATCTTTCATACTGTCTACAATGAAATAAAAGTCGAAGTCAATTTAAGGACTACAGCGTTTTTATTTTATTTGCATTTTCCATACTGTCCCAACTTTTACTGATTTGGAGTTTGTATTGTTTTACCAACTGTGACAATAATTCTGGTGCTGGCTGTACATATACTCACACATATGGCCTGCTGAGCTGTGGTGCAGGCTTGTGAAAACATTCCATATGCAGTCAAATCCATGAATGACCATAAAAGTAAAAAATGGCATAAAGACAAATTGACATCCAGTCTATACGTATGCTATTCCTATTGATATTTCATTGTAAATCTTTTCATATGTTGATCTCTTAATAACTCCTGTACGATTTCTTTGAGTTATTAGCTGGTAGGTTAAATAACTTTCATTTATTGGGTGTTACATCCAACAGAGTTCCGTCCTCTGGTTATATACAAAAAACTAGAAAATGAGAACAGCGCCATCAAACAACAAGCTCCGTGACGTTAACACATCTCTCCCGTCGATCGTTAGGAACTTACGTACTCCGTGAGTTCTGTGATTTGTGTCCTTCTCTGTTTCTCTGGCTTGCATGACCACTCCGTTCCCCTTGGCAGCCGGGCACATGGGAAAGGTACGAGCAAATGTTAAGACCAGCCATGTGAAATGCGTGTTCCTTCTCACCCCCCACAGACCCGTTCCCCCCTGAGAAGCCGCAGAACGTCAAGGTCGAGAACCAGACGATGAACGCCGACGGCAGGGTGAGCGTGCTGCTTCGTTGGGACCCCCCTGGAGAAGGAGACCTGCCGCTGCACCATTACAAAGTGACCTGGAGCGGCCTGAGTTGGAAAGAAAGCAGCAGGGTCGCAGACGGGGTAAGGCTTCCCCAGCTCTAAACCTGGCTCCTAGTGCTGCGTGTATTTTTCTGTCTCACCTTTGCAGCGAGCCAGCAGGGCTTTTGCCTTGAACGTGATTTTTGTGAGTGGAAAATGCGTTTCGCAGACAAACGAGCGCCTACGGCCATGCCAAAGCCCGATGAGGTCCTTCGAGGTTCCTTAACTTCCGCAGCTGTTGAGGTTTATGAATTATCTGTTTGTATCCCTCACTTACCAAAGTCATCTGGCACCTGCAAAGATAGGGGAGATATCCCCTGACTGTTATTCACATGAAGGAAACCCTAGTTAAATCGTAAAAAATCTATCTTTATAGCTTCCCCCGTAGCTGTTCAGGCGCACTGCGCTTTTGGCCACTTTTGGCTTGCAGGTGTTGGACTCATATGCACCACCTGCGTTCTAATAAAGTGAGAGCCAGGGCATTTATTCATCCGCAAAACCTATAGAACAAAGACGCCATCTGCTCTTGTGATCGACGTACTTTACTGTAACCTAAGGAGACTCCTTGAAGCCGCAACCCACAAACGGTTTTGATTAGGTCATTTGTTTTTATAGTGCAATAACTTCTGGGATTGAGACAACCATTAGTTTCACTAAACAGTAGCCTGTAACGAATAGCTCATTTAAAGACGCAAAACGATGATTCGAAACACTTCTCAAAGCCTATAGGAAACATCAAGCCTCTATTTAAACTGCCTGGGGATGAGAAGTTCTCCAAAAAGACCCAGAATTGGACCGCAACTCTGAATCCTTGTCATCCGAGCATGAAATAGCTCAAACGTATGCGCCATTTAACGCAACAACCACATTAGTCCAACATAAGTATTAAACTCACTTCTTGCTCATTTGTTCAAAAGGTTAGGTTAACACAAGATGAGGAGCTGATGGTGGAATATTCTAATGACGTACAGAACCCAGAAGAGCCAAATCCGCACGGCTCTTAACGGCTGACCGAGAGACCACTCGCACCCCCTTAAAATCTCATAACGTTTTCATTCCATCTTTCTGATAAAAATGGCAGGCGGATCTTCCAGCACAAGACCGCTAGGAATTTTTACAAGAGCTCTCACTACATTTCCACATTGAGAAGCAGCAGGCATGGCAATTCCAGCCACATATTACTCCAATTACCGTGCATCAGAGCAGGCTAGACGGTGGCGGTGAAGGGCTGCAATATACTACGTGTGAAGTCTTCCCGCGCACCCACGTTATCAGGTCCAGGCTTTGCAACTTAAGGAATGACTTTGCTTTCCTTTATACGCGCAGTATAACTTTCCCTGACCTCATCAGCGAGAAAAGGTTTTTGCCAACTGCTGGGCAGGACTTACAGAATGTTAGGCCACTTGTTATGAGGCACACTATGAAAATGTTTGTGTTGGAGCTCGAAGCATTTACGCAGAACACTCACCGGAGGTCAAGTTGAGTTTTTTTGAATATCACATGTAAAAGGAAGCATTGAGTGAACATGTTTGGACTGGACTGGGGATTCTGGATTTATAACGATACCAAAAGAGAAATGAGAACTCATGGTGTGAATATATATTTCCAGAGACTGTTAGAAGTTGGGCTGATCTGATGATATGATATAAGTATCATGAATGCTCACGTCAAACTGTATTTCCCTGATGGTATGACGGCGATAGGCCAGACTTTTAGCACTTCACAGTACTGTTAGAGTAACTAGCGGATTTTGTGATAGGGATTATTTGTACTCATTCTTTTCATATTTTAATGCTGCTTCTACCTGACTTGGGAAAACAATGTATAAATCAGCAGTCTTTGTAAGCATAACTATATAATTTAAAATATTACATAGTAATGTGCATTAAAAGAACTTGTGGTTCTTTTATAGGTGCAAAAAGTTTCATTTTTCAGTTTTAAAGGATTCCATTCCCCCTTCCATACCTCATAGTGGTTGATCCACTGTATGCTGTCACTCAAAACCAGCCACATTTTATCTTATACTGTTATAATTGATACATTTTAAAGTATTGTACAGATTTACCATATTTTCCACACTATAAGGCGCACTTAAAATCCTTTACTTTGATCAAAAATCGACATTTCACCTTATAATCCGGTGCGCCTTATGTATGGATTCTGGTTGTGCTTACTGACCAATTTTATGTGGTATATGGTGCTCAAAAATCTGTCAAAATGTTTTAGATTGGCTTTGGTAAGGAACAAAGCCAAAGCCCTTGATGGATTTTAGGAGCATTACGGTAACCATAGTCAGGGTGTTTGTTATGAACTCAAAATAGCGTCCGTTAAGAGACGTGCTTATGAAGTGGATTTCAAACTCAAGGCTATAAGGTACATAATAGAACATGGAAATAAAGCAGCTGTGAGAAATTTGAGCATTAATTAATCAATGGTGTGGAAGTTGAGAAAGCACGAAGATGATTTGTACCAAACACCAAGACTAAACAGAGAAGATCAAACGCTTTGAGTTTCAGAGAGAACCAAATGCAATGGCCACACTTGGAGGACGTTATTGAACAGAGAACAGCAGGTAGAAGCATCTATACAGTCTCTATTCAAACTTTCATGAAGGACTAAATCATCACTAAACAAGTAAATAATAGCAATGAGACTCGGATAATAATGAGAGATCTGGACATGCTGGCTGCTGAAATCGCTCACCTGTTTACCTCAGACACTGAGAATGATGGATTTAATGGATTTATGGAGGAGAAATAACTGAAAAAGTGAGTGTATTTTTTTATTTATTGTACAACTGAACAATGTTTAAAGTTAATGTGAAAGAGTTGGATAAAGTTTAACTTTTTTTGACTGTTTTATTTCTCTGAATGCGCCTTATAATTTGGTGCGCCTTATATGGAATTAGATCCATTCGTTGATACTTCGCTTTATAATCCGGTGTGCCTTATAGTCCCAAAAATATGGTAAGTTACCCTATATTTGGTGGCATAATTCACCATATAGTAGGCAAAAACATGAAGCTGTTCAACAAAAATAGTGTATTGAATAAACATCTATCAATATCATTTATCATTTATTAATAAAACATTTAACATTTTTGATCTATTAGAAGGGTGAACTTGTTTGTTTACTGTGATTTTCAGTTTAAAATAAGATTGTTATTTATATTTCTAATCATTAAAATGCTTTTAATTGCATGTGGCATTGTTTTCCATTGTTTAGACTTCAAAAATAAAAATGTATGTCTAATGTAATCTGATGTAAAATCAGTAATCTTGAGCTCAGTATCATGATTTTGTACAAATGACTGTTAGCTCAGTATTGTTAATCGGCTCGAACTGTGAGCAGAATTTATTGTTACTCCCCTAGAGAACACAGGGTGCAGGGGTAAGCATGTTTTGGACGGTATGCAGGGTCAGGTATTGGTAGCTGTTAAAGCAATGGGGACGATCAATTGAGCAGCCTTCCCTTATTCAAACATGTCTAAATGTGTCTGTATGTAATACCCAAAGGGAAGGCACCATCAGGACTTGATACCTGGTCCCTGCGGTGGTGAGTTATTGTATTACACCTCAAAAATTTCCGGTTAAATCATGTATTTCAAAACTGTTTTCATATGCATTTTTTAAAAGTGGCAGCACTGTTTTGTGTATTGAGAAAATGTCTCCATGTATCTTAATAAGATGTTTTTACTCATTTTTACTCAATTTTACTCACACTACAGTAGAAGTCACCCATAATACAGAAGTAGCAACATAACCTTAACCATTGTACTAATATACACCATTCTAACCTCATGCTGACTTGAAAAAGAAATTTCTATTAACTCGTCATGCACTGTTTTGTCTCGGTAGAATTCCTCCTGGCCCATAAGGTAAAGGAGTGTTCAGCGCCTGGAAGTCATAACATGAGACTCCATGGTGACATGGGAGGGCTTCTCAAACATTAATTCCATAAGCTTGTTCATGTGCACACTTGTGAAACACATGTTTTGGCTATCTGAAGGGATATGGACATGGTGGACCTCATTATTCACCATTAATGTCACGAGAGTTGGCTCTCTCGACTAGAGAATGGACGGCTTTCCCACTGGTGACTTTGTTTGGTCTAGTAGCATTAAGGAAGCTCTGTTTAAACTTATGTTTGGATATCCTGTCAGTCATAGTAACATAAGCAGAAGAAATATAACTTACTCAGTAGCTAGCTTTGACACACTGGGCATCAAATAAATTTGTAATCTTATTATTCAGTAACAAAGTAGATAACAGTAAAAATAATAAGGCATAGTAACCTTTTAAAGGGTATACCAGCTGTTTTTAGAACACTGACTGCTTAAAACCTATGGAGTGGAAAAGTTTAAAAAAGGGCACGCTCTTTTACAGGTCCCTGTTGGTGAGCAGAACAGTTTCTGATGAGTATTAATTTTAATTCACTGCAATTTTGTTTGATCTTATTCCACACTAACGCTATAGTTTCCTTTTTTTTCTTCTTTATTTTTTGTTTGGAGTCTATCCCAGAAGAATAGATACCCTAGGGGTGAGAATAGGGTTGAGTCCAAATTACATATTTTTCTAAAAATATCATGCTCAAATGCTCCTGCTCGCGAATGTAAGCTCCTCTCGGACAAGCGGTGTATTGTAACGCTGGCGTTAGGGCTTTTTTTGCTTCTTACCTCGTTATCAAAACTGCTTAGAAATGGTTACAACAAAGCATTGCAATTATGCATTGTGCCGTAGCAATTCAAAATACTCCAACAAGGACTACATGAAGGATTAACATTTCAAAGAGGGCTCGAGCACACGGGGAAGACCAGACTTCATATACAAAAAAGTAAAAAAAGACACGTATATATGCACTGATGAACACCCCGACCCGATAGCAGCTACAAATACTCCAGGACAGGTTGGTTTTTTACTGTTAATAAGTCAGTAACATTGCTAACAAACCCAGAAGTGCGCTAATGGTAACGTGCACTAAATACAACAGGGCTTCTAAAGAGTATTAAAAGTTTTAAAAGCATTGAAGTCATGACTTAATATATAATATCTTAAAAATAATAAAAATAATATCTTAAAGAGACTTTGAAAAGTATAAGATATAATATATTAAGACGATACAGAGTTGTGACGGGACCACTGCCGGGTCTGATACAAACAGCTAATAACTTTCCAATTCACCTACTCACTAAATCCGTCTTTCTATCGGTAACAGGCAAGCCTCAACATTCCAGCCACCTTTTAAGCTGAACTATGCTGTGATCTGTGATCATTTTCATGCAGAAATGTCGCTCCTGGAATATCCTTTTCACAGAGAGTGATGAAAGGTTGAATACATATATATACCAGTAGCCACGTGGAAACGTTTGTCTGAGACATCCGGGTCAGTCGTGACGTCATTCGCGACGTCACGTCATTCGTGACTCAACGCTGTTGTTCTCTGAGGTCTCACTGGGACCTTTATGTAGCACCGTCCTTTTCCTCAAACATGACCTCTTATGTGTCTATGTGGTGCATGACCCAGCCAGGAGGAATCAAGCCTGACTCACTCTGATGGTAGGCTAGTAATTCGCTGCTGTACCATCTTAGCCCTAGGAATTATTCAAAAGCACTACATAGCAAGAGCTAAACATGATAGAATTTACCTAGAATGAATGTTAGAACTATGAAGTTTGACAACATGCCTGGCACACAAGTTAACAGCTTGCACATATTTCTAATTAAAGTACTTCTTAAAATGTATTAATTTTATAAGCTACCTTTAGTAGAAAAAACACGTGTAAGCTATTCTCTTTTGTGCCATGTATGTTGTCAAACCGCGCAAATACGCTGGGCTTGGTAGAATCTGCTGTAAGGTAATGAGCAAAGCTGTATAGGCAAGGGTCTCAAATCATTTCATATTCTATACAAGGCTAACAGTGATATGATATAAAGGGACATATTTAGGGGGACCGCTACAGGTATACGTCCTTATTACTTCATATAGTCAAGTAACAAAATGGTGATTAACAGTGTTATAAAAGGGATAATTTTGAAAGGCCAATTATAATAACACTTTTAACCATGACCCAAACCACAGCCTTTTCTCACATCATTTTACAGCACTCATAACTCCCGCCACGTGACTAGGGAGTTACGTTACGTTATGCTTGTGCTGGAGAGCATTGTAGTGCGTGAGGAAAGTCATTAACATATTAACATAAGCATATTTTATTATAAAGCATTGAACATCCAATGTAGTCATCCATGCCTTGCATGGAGAAAAGAGACAAATCTACAAATGAAGGCTTTAAATGAGTTACCACCCTACTTAATTGGGCTGGATGTTAGAAGGACTATTCTCTCATTGTTTGGAGAGCCATGAGAGACAAATGATATGGAAAGACAGGTACTATTAGCTGATTAAAGCAGTAATATTAATGGCCACTACTGGTATAAAGTGTTGCTTAATATTTGAATATTCGTTTTTATTATGCATTTTACATACTGTCCCAATTTTCTTTCTGAATTTGGGATTGTATATTGTGCAGTGTTTCTTACATTGACTTTTATTTCAATGCAAATACCATGAAACTGAGATATGCCATGTTTTTCCTGTTCATTTCATTTGTTACTAAACATTAATTTCCATTAACTTTAAGTTTTTGGGGTTTTTTTTTAGAAATAATGACCAGTCAGGTGAAATCGAGAAATCCAGGTTCATACGCAGTACAAAAGTATTCATACCATTTAAACATATTTTCACTTTATACCCACAAGCTTAAATTTTATTGGGATTTTATGTGATAGACCAACACAATGTAGCAAGTATGTGTGAAGTGTAAATAAAATCATAAATAGTTTTCCAAATTTTTAATAGAAAAATGTGGAAAGTATGCTATGCATTGGTCAATACTTTGTAGGACCATCAAGTTGAACTTCAGTCTCATCTGACCAGAGCACCTATTCTACGTTTGCTATGTCCCCTATATGCCTTGAGGCAAACTACAAGAGGATGTTTGCTTTCTTTTTGCCACTCTTCAATATAAGCCAGATTTGCGGAGTATACAACTAATGGTTGTCCTCTGGACAGATTCTCCCACCTGAGCTGTGGATCTCTGCAGCTCCTCCAGAGTGACCTCTTGGCTGCTTCGCTAATTAGTGCTCTCCTTTTCTGGGCTGTAAGTTTAGGTGGACAGTCTTGTTTTGGTAGATTTACAGTTGTGTCATACTCCTTCCATTTTTGGATGATGGATTGAACAGTGCTCTCTGAGATGTTCAGAGATTGAGATATTTTTAACCTAGCCCTGCTTTACACCTCTCCACTTCATCCCTGACCTGTCTGGTGTAGTCTTTGGTTTTCATGATGCTGTTTGATCACTAATGTCCAACAAACCTCTAGCCTTTACAGAACAGCAGTAGTTATACTGAGAATAAATTACACACAGGCAGATTCTGTTTACTTATTAGGTAAATTCTGAAGGCAATTGGTCACACTGGATTTTATATAAGGTATCAGAGAACAGGGGGCTGAATACAAATGCATGCCACACTTTTCAGATTTTTATTTATTAAAACTTTTGAAAATGTATAATTTTCTTTTCATTTCACACAAACTTGCTACTTTGTGTTGGTTTATCACATCCTTATGAAATACATTTATGGGTGTAATGTAAAAAATGTGGTGAAGTTTGAGGGGTATGAATACTTTTGCAAGCTACTGTAGAGAATACAGTTTACTAGAAACTTCGTCATCCTGCAGGAGTTTAGTTACCAACCGGAAGCAAGAGTTTTATCTCTGAGGAGATGAATTGAAATTAAATTACACACATCCAACTGATAAACTAATCCAATCAGTGTGTTGGGGCACCCCTGATCTGTATGACCTAACACCCTCAACCCCACTGGAGACTCAGTAGCCTCTGGAGTGGTGGAACTTAATACCGATCAGCAAGTAAGTGAACTTTTTAGGATGGCAGAAGACCTACAGCAGAACTTAAATGGTGCCAGCGAGCTGAGAGTTGGACTTGATGTCAGAGACCACGGCCTGAGCTAAACAGCTTGACAACTAAACTCCAGTAGCTCTTAACCTGCTGAAACACTGTAGTACATCTTTGAGGTCAGACAGTTACAGAGTTTTGTTCCGCTTTACGTCCAGCTCTCAGTTCCCACATGAGTGTCTGCTCAGCTTCACCAGGGGATCATGAGTCTCAGTGCAGGGGCTGGGTCTATGGCTGTCATATGACCAGCCCAGGGGTGCCCCTACATTAAACAGCATTTAGACCCATCATTATTCTGTATTAGAAGTTTTTATATTGTTTTTATATGTTTATAAATATTTTTACTGTTACTTAAATTACTTCAAAATGCAATTCTATTGTCATGACTGTTTTGATGATGTGTGGATCTTACACTAAAATGGAAAACAAACAATTAAAATTGAAAACTCAAAACAAATTTGTTATCTTTACATGGCCAGCATATGCCCAGGCTGTTTTGGGGGTTTTGGTTGGACATAATTTCCTTACTTGCTCGTTCCCTGGCCATCAATAAGACTGTTTAATATAGAACAATGTAATTAGTACTACCACTAGTAAGGGTGACATCAGAGCAGAATTCAAACTTACTTGAGAGTTTGGTGGTTGCATAAACAAAAGTCTTCATAAGTGATTACTTCACATGATATTACAAAGTAAGCAATGTTTTTAAAGATATGCTCAGTCATAATTTGATGGAAGATAATTACACTTTACTCACATCTAACCCTGCCTCTTTTATTATTAGTAAGGCCAGACTTTTTTTATTTCTTGTTTGGTGGATTTCTGTTATGAAACCATGAATACAGCTGCGGAAATAAAAATAAAATTTCACTTTAGAATTTATTTATTTTCGATTAGTGAACATCAGGAGCCAAACCATTGTGGACTATATGGCTAAAAACATCTCATCAAATCACCCCAGCATCCAAGCAGGACACCGTATCATACATTCAGAACAATAT
>JAVSBU010000002.1:5920105-5931350 GCA_033118015.1 Loricariichthys derbyi
TCCTAAATGCTACCCTTATATACGTACGGTTTACCTCCACATCCGTACTGTTACACCTTTATATACCTTAATACCACCTTGCTTTACCAAAAATTTTTTCAAGTAAAGCCGGAAAAGGCTTATCTTGGTTAACTAGGCCACAACCGTGTGTGTGAGAACGTAGCATAAATCAGTTGCTGTATTCTTGCTCAGTCAGTGCATATTTTGTTACCAAAAACTATGACGGAAAAACTTGCTGATGAACTACAGTCATGCTTGAAAGTTTGTGAAACTTTAGAATTTTCTATATTTCTGCATAAATATGATCTAAACCCTCATTAGATTTTCATACAAGTCCTAAAAGTAAATAGAGAACCTAGACAGAGAAATGAGACTAATTATACTTATAGGAAAATGATCCAATATTGCTGTAAATGCATCCAATATTCCAGTAACAGTTGATCAGTGCTGCTCGCTTCACGTCCTTCCACAACATTTTTTCAGTTGGATTAAGGTCAGGACTTTGACTTGGCCATCCTAAAACATTTAACTTTTATTCTTCTTTAACCATTCTTTGGTAGAATAACTTGTGTGTTTAGTGTCATTGTCTTGCTGCATGACCCACGTTCTCTTGAGATTCAGTTCAAGGACATATGTCCTAACATTTTCCTTGTTCCATTGTTCTATCACTGATGTCAAGCTGTCCTGGCCCAGATGCAGCAAAACAGGCCCAAACCATGATACTACTACCACCATGTTCCACTGATGGAATATGTTCTTATGCTGGAATTCTCTAAACATAATGTTTTTCTTTTAAACCAAAAAATTATATTTTGGTGTCATCCACAAAATATTATTTCAGTAGTCTTCTGGCTTGTCCACGTGATCTTTAGCAAACTGCAGACAAGCAGCAATGTTCTTTTTGGAGAGCAGTATCTTTCTCCTTGCAACCCTGCCATGCACACCATTGTGGTTCAGTGTTCTTCTGATGGTGGACTCATGACCATTAACATTAGCCAATGTGAGAGAGGCCTTAATTGCTTAGAAATTACCATTGAGTCCTTTGTGAGCTTGTCAACTATTACAAGCCTTGCTCTTAGAGTGATCTTTATTGGTCGACCACTCCTGGGTAGGCTAACGATGGTATTGAATTTCCTCCATTTGTACACAGTCTTTCTGACTGTGGATTGGAGTCCAAATGATTTAGAGATGGTTTTGTAACCTTTTCCAGCCTGATGAGCATCAACCTTTTTTTTTTTTTTTTTTTTTTTTTTTTTTTTGAGGTACTCAAAAATGTCCTTTGTTCGTGCCATGATACTCTTCTACAAACATGTTGTGAAGAGCAGACTTTGATAATTTGATTCTTTAAATAAAACAGGGTGCCCACTCACACCTGATTCATTCCATTGATTGAAAACACCTGACTCTAATTTCACTTGCAAATTAACTGCTTACATACTTTTGCCACTCACTAATATGTAATATTGGATCATTTTCCTCAATAAATAAATTACCAAATATAATGTTTTATCTAAGATGTGTAAATAGGTTCTCTATCTACTTTTAGGACTTGTGAAAATCTGATGTTTTAGGTAATATTTATGCAGAAATATAAAGTTCTAAAGGGTTCACAAACTTTCAAGCACCACTATATTTTTGCACAACAAACCAGAGACGAGTACTAATTAACAAGTAACATCTGAAAACGAAAACTACTACGAAATGAATTACACTTTTCATCAATGAATAAAAACTAAAGGATGATGTCCTGAATCTTCATATTTAGTTTGTGTGTTATAATGCATATAGATTCTGTAGCACTGCTTCATTTTATGCTTTTCTGATATTAACATTTGTCATGGCCCAGTCCCAAATTGCTACATATGCTCTACAAACTGTAGACTACAACTTACCTTAGTCTGCTCTTTGATGACATCAACAAGAGGAACAATGGCTTTCAGTACTGCGTTTGGGACAGAGCCCATTTCTCTGCCTGTATGCCCATGGCACTCTATCTTGCAGCCTGTAACGACTGCTTTCATAATTTTGGATGTTAACATATCATGTATAATAAAGCTTTTAAGCTGTTATGAAAGTCAATAATATAAGTAATATTATCTAAAATAGTAAAACATTTAAAAATGCATGACTAAAATTTTTTTCTGTTAACTTAATTGACTAAAGCCAAATCAAATTCAGCTGCTGAAATTAACACTGACCACATAGTTGCCTTACCATGGCTCCTATGCGCTGAGAAAATGAATTGCCCTGAAATATGGGTCATGAAAGTCCCTATTTTGGACGTTCTAACTACAGTCTTCCCTGGTTCCTGTGGCATGAACACGTGAGAACGGATGCACTTTGTCCAGTAGTTCTAAGAACTATGAAAAAGTTCCTCCAGTGCGAAAGCACCCATTAAAAAGTTCAATATTGTTGTTACTTGCCTGTCTCATACCGGAAATGCAACAGCAATGTAGGTTACTTGTCATGTTGCTGTTCCTCAATAACTTATGCTGTCTGTTCTGTAGCTAATTATTTAAAGTGTTCACAAATAAAAACTCCTTATGTTCTAATTATATGCATTTGTTTCCAGTTGTTTTCTTGAGTCTTAACCCAACCTTCTGCTTGCAGTAACTTTCATGCAGGCGATGAGGAGTTTCGCACGGCCTTTAAAGTGCCTCCATTTCAGGACTGCATTCTGAGCTTTCTTGGTTTTTCTGAAGAGGAAAAAAGCAACATGGAGGAAAGGACACTGAAGCACGGTAAAGAAGAATTAATTAAACATTCTTCAGCTGCTCCTTGTAGTCTACAGAGCATTTTACTGCTGTGGTGTTTTGCAGACCTTTGTTCTGTTTGTTTGAAAACTCTGTGCTTTGAGGTATTGAATGCTGGAAAGGTGAAGGTCAGGCCAAGTTTGCTAACAGAAAACTAAAAGTTTATATTCTTAAGGGCTCTCTTGAGCTTGTTTGTTGTTTTTCACCATAAAAATCGTAGACCTGAGGTTGGGTGATTAGGGTAAAAGTCCTCTGGCACAGTGTGTGTAGTTTTATGGCATGGTAACAATGTAGAGTATATCACAAATTTGGGAGAGGGTATTTGGGGGGGGGGTGTTAATCCTGTGAGTTAATTAAGTACTTTAAAGATATAGATTATAATAATGCGACAGTTAAAATGGTTGTTCTGGTCAGATTTGACTGATTCAGTATTTAAATTGAATTGAAAATGCCAGTTCTGATAATGACTAGGGTTGATAACGTTGCTTAAGAGTTGGAATATAACAGTTGATGTTAAAGGTAAGCAGTTTACTATCCTTTCATGAACGGTTATAAAATGCCTGGCCGAATTTGACCATGAACAGCAAGTATTTGACACTGATTGGAGCATGACAGGAGGGTTAAAGGATCTTTTTAGCTTTGATATGGGAAAAGAAAAGGGCTTAACTCAATTTACAGGTTTAAGGTCAGGCTGAGAGTGGTATTTTTTGCTTCAGGCGGCCGCTTTCTGGAGGTCGGAGATGAGAAGTGCACTCACCTGGTGGTGGAAGAGAACTCCATTAAAGAACTGCCCTTTGTGCCATCCAAGAGGCTATATGTTGTAAAACAAGAGGTGAGGACCTGTGGTTCCCCCCATGTGTAGCTGATGTACAGGTACTTATCGATGTACGATAGGGATGTTCTGACACATCCATTTTAAATTCAATTTTTCGTAATTCGAGGAGTCTAATATATGATTTATACTATATCTCTCAGAAGTGAGTACACCATTCACATTTCTGCAAATATTTTATTTATCTTTCCATGGGACAACAATAAAAATGAAAGTTAGATATCATTTAATTTAGTCAGTGTAGAGCTTGTATTGCAGTATAGATTTACTGTCTACTGAAAATAACTCAACATATACCCATTAACGTCTAAATAGCTAGCAACAAAAGTGAGTACACCTCTCAGTGAACATGTCTAAATTATACTTATTATTATCTAGAATTGCCTTAATCCTCTCTGGCATGGAATTCATCAGAGCTGCACAAGTTGTTGCTGGAATCTTCTTCCACTCCTCCATGATGAACACAGAGTTAGTGGTTGTTAGACACCTTGTAGTCC
This sequence comes from Loricariichthys derbyi, assembly GCA_033118015.1. NCBI lineage: Eukaryota > Metazoa > Chordata > Actinopteri > Siluriformes > Loricariidae > Loricariichthys > Loricariichthys derbyi. Next base: position 5,924,188 of record JAVSBU010000002.1, read on the forward strand.
TCTAGCTTCTGCTTGAGGATTCCCCAAAGGTGCTCTGGAGACATATTTGGCCAGTCAATCACCTTTTACCTTCAGCTTCCTCAGGAAGGTGGTTTTCATCTTGGAGGTGTGCTTGGGGTCGTTATGTTGGATGACTGCCATGAGACTCAGTTTCTGAAAGCAAAGTATCCTGGTATGCATCAGAATGTCACACTATATGAACAGGTGTTGGACAATGAAACTGAAACACCTGGTTTTAGACCGCAATAATTTATTAGTATGGTGTAGGGCCTCCTGTTTCCGGCCAATACAACGTCAATTCGTCTTGGGAATGACATATACAAGTCCTGCACAGTGGTCACAGGGATTTTAAGGCATTCTTCTTGCAGAATAGTGTCCAGGTCACTACGTCCTGTTGGATGTGGTTCGTCCTTCTTGGTGGTATGCTGACATTACCCTGGATACCGTGGCTCTTGATACATCAAAGACTTGCTGTCTTGGTCACAGATGTCTGTGGGCACCGACAGGCTGACCTCCCACTTCTACAACCTCTGCTGCGATGTTGGCAGTACTCATGCATCTATTTTTGAAGCCAACCTCTGACACTTCACATTTGGACTCAACCTTTTTGGGTGACCCTGGTGAGGGCTGTTTCGTGTAGATGATAGTTTGTCATTCAGACTAGATGAACGAAATTGCGTTTCTCCAAACTCAAAGGGAGCTGAAGGGGCTGCTGAAGTGGCATCTAGGGTACCGCCATTGTACAGTAGGAAATAATACAGAATAATACTGCTTTGGGTAAGGGGAAAAGAAAAAAAACATCACCAGACTATGCTCTTAATGAGTACAGTTTGGGAATTGAAAAACACCTCTGCAGTTATGCACAATTACACATTACAACATGAAGTACAAGACTCGCAGCAGGGGTAAAGTGACGAAAGAGGCCCGTGCTGATATGGGGAGCCAAAAGTAGATAAAACCAGAATCTATGGTGGCAGTCGTAATCATTTTTCCACGACTACCTACGTGCGACGTGTCCTGGAGAACTGCTGCCACCGTGCTGTAGCTTAGTTTCAGGATGTTAACAGTCTATGCCATCTTTGTGGAGCACAACAATTCCATCTCACATTCTTAGAGTTCTTTGCCACGTTGAATATCCAGTGGGCAGTAAGAGTACCCAAAACACCAAATTTAATAGCCCTGCTCCCCATTTACACCTGGAACCTTGTAACTGTAGCAAGTCACATGGCACCATGGAGGCACAGTGACACAGGGGCACAATTTAGACATGTTCACTGTGGGGTGTACTAACTTGTTGGCAGCTATGTAGACTAATGGCTGTGTTGTCAGTTTCAGAAGATAGAAAATCTATACTGTTATGCAATTTATACACTGACTACTTTCATTTATCTAAAATATATAGTAAAATATTTGCAGAAATGTGAGGGATGTAAACACTTGTGAGAGAAACTATATCATACCGCAGCCTATATTAAACATGTTTAAACTGATGGCACTACATTTCCCAGCACTCATCCCTCCTGCCATATGACTCCCTGGAATGCTGGAGGGTATTGCTGTGTGGGGAAAAATTTAATTCAATTTGATTGTGGCTTACAGATAATGAAAACCTGAAATCCAGTGTCTCAGAAAATTTGAATATTACATAAGTTATTGTAAGTTATTGTAATATTACACACTCCTGAAGCAGAGACGACATCAGAAGTGTCTTACCTGGGCTGTGGAGAAAAAAGAACTGGACTGTTGCTCATTGGTCCAAAGGCCTCTTTTCAGATGAAAGTATATTTTGAATTTAGATTCATTTAGAAATCAAGGTCTGATTCTGGAGGAAGAGTGGAGAGGCACAGAATCCAAGTTGCTTGAAGTCCAGTATGAAGTTTCCACAGTCATTGATGATTTGGGAGACATGCCATCTATTGGTGTTGGTCCCCTGTGTTTTCTGAAGTTCACAGTCAACACAGCCATTTAACAGGAAATGTTAGAGCACTTCATGCTTCCTCCTGTTGACAAGCTTTATGGAGATGCCAAGTTTTCCACAAGCTGGCTCAATGACCATGGTGTTACTGTGCTTGACTGCCCAGCAAACTCAACCTGATCTGAACCTTATAGAGAATCTGGGAGCTGTTGTCAAGAGGAAGAGACACCAGACCCAACAATGCAGGTGACTTGAAGGCTGCTATCAAAGTAACCTGGGCTTCCATTAGACCTGAGTAGAGCCACAATCTGATTGCTTCCACACCACATTGATGGAGTAATTCATGCAAAATGAGGAAAAACCAAGTATTGAGTGCACAGAAATGAACATACTTTTTATGTCTGACATTTCTGTTTAAAATATCCTTTTTTTTAATTGATATTATGTAATAGTCTAATTTTCTGAGACACTGAATTTTGGGTTTTCATTATCTGTAAGTCACACTAATCAAAATTTCAAGAAATAAAGGCTTGAAATGTTTCACTTTGTGTAATGGTGTAATTAATCTATATAATATATGGGTTTCACTTTCTTAAAAAAGATTTACCAGTATATATCCTTGCCCAGGGTAATTGCTTGCCCAATTTGAGTAAGTTCAAAATAATTATTATCATGTGATTAAGATATGGTAACACAAATGACAAATTTTTGCAGATGTTTATTATTTATCATTGATGTTTTAAAATTCTATGATATTTTATGTCTCTTTTTCGTATTTAATATGTGACATAAAAATCACTGTGCACCATTATTTGAATGCTTCTTTATATCATCAAAATGCCTGAAGCACAAAGCCTTTTTTGCTAACCCCATCTTTTCTTTAAGTGGTTTTGGGGCAGTATCCAGATGGATGCCCGAGCTGGAGAATCTATGTATTCTTATGAGAAGGTAAGAGAAGTTGCTTCATTTAATGTTACATCACACCCATTGTATAGTTTTCTTTACTAACATCTGTTTAGTTATTTTGGTTCTTATTTGTTTGTTTTATCTGCTTAGATTTTTTTTGTGTAGTTATTACTGCTGTTGCAGTTGAGACATTGATAATGTTAGTTTTAACGTAGTTAATGGATTTGTTACTGCGTGGTTCCCTAATCACATTTTTCCATCAGTCTGCATTCCATCTATAGCACCATTAGCAAATAAGAAGCAGAATTGTAAAATATTAGGGATGCTTCCTTGTTTGGCTTTGCTAATAACAATGCAACAGCAGAGTGCCCAGAGTCCACCATGACAATGACAAGAACAAGAGGCAATAAAACATACGGGGTTAACTGCTTAATTGAGAGCCTTAAACAGTATAACAAAATTAGGGTTGGCAGAGTTAGTGAAATACATGGCAATCAGTGTTTTTTATTTCCATTTTTTTCCCTCTTGAAGCATATGACACACCAGCATTTGGAAGCAGTGTCCAAAACGGTCCTCTAATCACCATACCCTTTATTCTCCATTCAATATGTAGCATTATTACCTTGTAGGGATTCTCCTTCCACACACACCCACCTCTGCATATTATTGAATAGACCACTTGTTTCTCTGCATACTTTGTTATTCCTGTTTACTCTGCCCCCTATTGGTCAGGACTCCCACAGAACAGGTACTTTTTGTGGTGTATGACTCCCAGCATGGCACTGATACTGCTAGTATTGCTGGTATGAATGGGTCAGACAGCAGTACTGCTGTAATTTGTCATTCACAAATATTTAAATCTGACTACACTAGTCTAAATAACAGCAAATACATTGATTTGCTATTTCTTTCATAATGGTCATGGAGGTTGAAACATAATGTTTGTGTAATTGCCGACATCATATAATGTTATTCAACAGTGTTGAATGACGCTCTAGTAAAGAATTTATACTTTCTTCTCTTTTGCTTTCCCTGGTTGCCCAGTCGGAGAGTCCAGCAGTGAAGAAGGCTGTGTCCCTACTTTCTCTCACAACACCCACCAGTAATCGGAAGCGGAGGCGGCTGCGTGACACTCTGGCTCAGCTCGCGAAAGAGACTGAGATTTCGCCTTTCCCGCCTCGCAAGAGGCCCTCAGCAGAGCACTCGCTCTCCATGGGCTCATTGCTGGACATTTCTAACACTCCAGATTCCTGCAAGGTCCTAACAGGTGAGAGTATAGGAATGTGTTGGTTATCTTTCCTCCACTGTCACCATTCTGGAACTGGTATTCAACTTAATTGTTAAAGTATTTTCAACTCATTCTTTGTATTATCTGAATGGCACTTTGTGGGGTGAGGGTCACCAATTATTTCTAACTCACATAAACAGTAACTACAGAGCTCTTGGCTGTTGTCTCTGAAGATTATGAAACAAGTCCAAACACCTGACAGTTTTGCTGTTGCTCGACCTGACCGCATCTGTGCTGACGAAGTGACACTGATTTTTAATTACTTTCTAATTTTTTTTTTAAACATTCAACTGTTTTACAGGCTCTTTGGCAGCGTGCCAATTTCAGCCTATTGATTCTTCTCACCTGTCCCTCATTTCCTTAATTTTTTCATCGGGTTTTTTTTTTTTTTGAAGCAGGTAGGGTGAATTCATAATTTTGGCCTTTAAATAATATCTTTGATGACGAGGACTAAGACTGCGTAACTAGGCGTTCTCGAGCCTGTGTTCGCATACCATGGCTTTTCATGTTTATGTACTTTTAGGATGAACTGCTTACTTACTACATATGCACATTTTGTCCAGGCATTTTAACCGATTATCTGAACAGTCCAAAGATATGCATTGGCTTAAAGTCCCAGTATGTCATACAATCAAATTATATAGGGTAAAAACCTAACACCTCGTAGTTAGATCCGTTTGAATAATTCAATCAGATTTTGTTTGGTATAAGGCATTTAGAAGAAATTAATTGGGGAAACCCCTACGTGGTCAGACTGACCAGTTAATATGATAATTTCCTTCGGACCGTGTTTTATCACGTGACTGGTGCGTGCCACGGACACAACATTTAAAGTGTAATTGACTATTCAAAAGACATTATTGGTCTTGTTTTATATCATATACAACAAGTGTTTTTTAGACATGTTCAATAAGAATTTCAAAATAAGCGATAATATGTACGTATCTGTCAGAATTGCTCGCTGTGTCTGTCTTTTTTGTAGTCATGTGATCATGTGATAGCATATCACGTGCCGCTATGACGTAGCACTCACTAAAGGGAAACGAGCGCATGGTATAGTTATAACCAGATTTTGTCAAATAAACGCGTAAAATAAAGAAATAAATATCATAAGTCATTAGAAGGTGAGTTTTGCTCATATGCGAAATATTGTTATAACATCCTGGGACTTTAATTGGTCACGCGAAATTGACCCAGTATGAAACCGAATCCTTTTTGTAAAACTTTTCCCTCTCAAATGTTGGTAGTCAACATTTTTCGTAGTACTTTTACCCTGTATGTCTCCTTATAAATTTATAGCTGTGTAAAACTTGTGAAACAATGGGAAAGTGAAGAAAAGCAAAACCTCTAATATAGGCCGTATATTTGAGTGTCTGATCGGGAGAAATTAAGACACCAGTGTCTTATTTTACCTAACCTTTGTATTGAGCTCCATATCAAAAGAACCCTTGATTTCTTTCAGAGATTTTAACAGCAAAAAATCATGTTTAAGTAGTAACCATGTATGCTAGTGTTTGCAGTAGACGGCACAAGATGAGTATGTCTGGCTGTCCTGTTGTTGCAGAGGATAGTCTGGAGGGCAGGAGTAGACTGAAGAAGTCATTGAAGAGAAACAGTGACAAAGGGAAGAACAGGAAGGGTAGGACAGGCAGAGAGAGGCCCTTCCATTGTACCAGCACTCCACAGAAAGTGTCAGAACAGGAGGCTGACTTTCTGCACATGGAGCTCTCGCTCATATCATCACCAGACACCAGAGACACGTGTAGCGAGACAGCACAAGCCGGTGAAGACTTCAGAGTCACAATGCATAGTAGCCTTCGGCTGCTAAAACTTATACTATAAATGATTATCGCCTGAATAAATGTCATGATAAAAGATGTCATGATCCAAATTCAGTGAATAATTACTTGACTCGTATAGAGCCTTAAAATAGAGCATTTATTTTTTGCTGTGGTAACTTAAATACCATATTACTATATAGCCTGCTATAGCTATGTAGCCTATTTACTCTCTAGTGTAGCTTCTAACATCACAAATATTTGCATGACATTTATATGACAGCTATATGAATTGAATGCAGTAAATTGTGAGCAAAGGTTCTGCAGCAGAACATTCTCACTCTGTATTTAAAGCATCACTGCTCTTCTCTTTTTTTGATTGAGAGATTTGCTGATTATTTTTTTTTTCCCCACCGATTCATGCTCATTAATCTTCCATTCTTGAAGTACAGAGTGAAGTCTTTCTGCCCGCACGCAACGTAAAAATTAACATCCAGTGCTTCTTCATGTCTGATCAAAGTATCTCCACACTGACATCCTAGCACCGGTCTTTTTAAAAACTCGTCCATTTTACTCTTTATAGGAAAGTAGATCAGATGGGCCAGATTTTGTACACTACCATGCAAAAGATTTGGTGTACTGGCAATATGTACCACGTCGTAGACAAGTCATTGGCATATTTCAAACTTATTTTAATAACTCAATAATGCTTTCTTTTCCACTGAGCCTCATTCTTTGTGAGCTTTAACATAGCTTGGCCTTTTCACCCTGTTTTATGGGTGCTTCCCTTCCAAAAAGACCAGGGTCAACTTGGCATCCCTACTACATAGCAATTTCCTCCATATTAATTCATCGAATTCTAATCAATGGATCGTTTGCTAATACAATGGTACCTTGAGATACAAGCTGCTCCACATGAGTTTTTTGAAATACGAGCCGTGGCTAGAGCAAAACTTCTGCTCTAGATACGAGCTCAGGTCCAAGATACGAGCTGAGCTTCGGGACACCACCGATAGTTAAAGGGCAAATTTAACACAAAACTATCTTTTCACCATTGAATCCTAATAACATCAATATCAGATATCTGTCAACAGTGAAATTTAAATCCATGTATTTTTAGAAAAATGTATTTTGACCAGCACTGCTCTGAAACGGAAATGCAGATTTCGCGCTCGACTACTTTCGGAGAATCACCTATCCTGACGTCGACTTAAAGATTCATCCGCCATTATAGAGAGCTAGTGTGATTCATTGTAGTGTAAACAATACGAAATGC
>JAVSBU010000002.1:6191025-6204757 GCA_033118015.1 Loricariichthys derbyi
TAGGGAGTTTTTCCTTGCCACTGTTGCTCAAATTGGGAATTACACAAATTGTAAAGCTGCTTTGAGATAGTGCTCCATTGTAAAAAGTGCTATACAAATAAATTTGACTTTGACTATTTAGTGTAATCTCTCTTTACAGTTGAGCAATAATAGCATCTGGCAGTTTCAACAGGATGTAAAGTTTTTGAGAGTGTAGCAGCCAATAAACCACATTTTTTAAGGAGAACAGGGTGAATAGGCTAAGATATGCTAAAGCTCACACAGATTGGAATGAAAATCAGTGGAAAAGAGTATTATGGAGTGACAAATCCAAGTTTGAAATTTTTGACAATATGGTAGATATGGTAACTATACTGTTGCAAAAACAACAAATCTAATGGTGGCCTAAGACTTTTTCACAGTACTGCAAATAGATAAAATAGATAGACAGATAGATAGATGGATGGACAGATAGGTACAGTGCCTTGCAAAAGTTTTTATACTCCCCAAACTTACACACAAACACTATGTGGTGGAAAACGAACATCCCCACCATGAAGCGTGGTAGTGGCAGCATCATGCTGTGGAGATACTTTACTTCAACAGGAACAGGGAAGTTGGTCAGAGTAGTATCATTTTCTTACATTTCACATGTTGCTACTTTGTGTTGGTCTTTCACATAAAATCACAATAAAATCCATTTAAATTTGTGGGTGTACTATGAAAATATATAGAAATGTTGAAGGGGTATGAATACTTTTGCTAGAGACTGTAGTCAGGTTAGACAGACTGGATTAATAGATTTGCTCAAAATATTGTTTTTTTTTTTTTTTTTGGCCAGTGAGTTCAGACTCAGTCCGGTTCCCTTATACCATGTCAGAGTCCAATTGCCCCCCACGTACTCCCCCACTGGCCTGTGCTCACACTGTGATTAAACATTCTGAGTTTTTGTGGAGCAAAGTCACAAGAAAAACACAGCTTTAGGGTTGCACTGACATTTTGCGTCTTTTTTTCAATTTAATTACATTTTTTGTGGAGTTGTTTTGAACATGCTGGTACACAATCCTCTAATACACCTTATAATAAATTTATTGATTATGGGCGTAGTGATTTTCAGCTATTCATATACTGCACACACAAGAAGCAAAAATTGGCCAAATATAAAACTGCATAATTAGTATTTTCCCCACCCAATGGTAATGGCTTTAACCAGTTCACAAATATTTGCAAAATGCTTCCCAGTTAGTTTGTGTCTGATGTGAGACCAAAAAAGTAGCAGATATGAGCAAATGATGGTACTGGATTTAGAAGGGCTTAGTTCTTGCTCATTTTCTTACCAGTAATTTGTTGTTAGGACCATTAGCTTAAGTACATTAGCCATACATACTGGATAAACAGCCCCAAGAGCCAAACACTGAAGAAGCCGAGTCTCCTTAGAAAGTATAGCCTTCTCTTGATTTTCCTGTATGATGATTTCTGGAATAGATATTTATCTGAGCTTTAACTGGAGGCTATGCTTCCCCCAAACGATCAAAATTGACCTAAGAATGTCTCTTTCTCATTAAATTTAGAGTAGAGAGCATTTCTTGTCACAGTTTATAGCATTCACAGAACTGTGTCCTATCCACAAACTTACAAGTTACAAAGCAAAGGTTTTGAGACCAATAATCTCTCCTTTTTTTATACAAGCTTCAATTACACAGCCAACAGATCTCTTCAGTCTTAGTTCAGTCAGAAAGAGCATGACTTCACTTATAAAGTGTACTTACATGCCATATAATCATTCTGAAATTATGAAGTGACAAAAAGTAAAGTTAAACAATTTGATGAGCTGACCTCTGTGTTATTTATCATTAGGTGAAATGAAAAAAAAGAGAAACAAAATGGCATGCATTGCAGAATAACCCTAAAAATGCTGAAGGCCTATGTGGAAAGCAAAATGTAATCGAGAGGGTTATAATCTAAAACTGACTGCTTCAAAACAGTTGGGGGATATAGAGGGAACAGGAAGGGTGACAGGATTGTTCTCTGGGGTGTTCAAGTTTTGCTTACCACCATGTCTAACACACAGATTTGGAGCTCCATGACCTGTGGCCTGTTGATGAGGGAGGTTTGAAAGACTGCAGGAGTTTAGCTGTTGTAAATAAATAAATATGATCACCTCCACAAAGATTCTCTCTAAGACCCACCCTACATAAGAGGTCTGGGCTCTGGGCTCCTCAATGTCTTTAGATATTGGCAATGCCCCAGTTCCATTAATCATTTCACAAGTTTTATTTAACAAATGTCACCTTAAATACACATATAAATAAATAAATGTAGAAAGAAAGAAAAATACATCTATCCTTACATAAACCAAAATGCCAATTAACACTCAGGACTGAGGCTTAACGGTTAATGGACAGACTAGCTAATGTCAGGAAGAATGCAACAAATAGAGCCACCCTCACATGGGAAACCCCCCCCCCCCCCGGGGGGGGGGGGGGGGCACGACGCATACACCGTCTAGACAGGAAAACAGCTATAAAGCACAATGCTCCTTATCACAAGTCAATCAAGCCCATAACAGCAAAGAACCCAGGGCTATAAGAAAAAATTAAAAAGGAAACTATACAAAATTACAGAACAAAACTATAATGTAGACACAAACAAAAAAAAAAAAATCACAACTTACACTGAAAAGTAAAACTGCAACTCAAACTTCACAGCCAAACCTCAAGACAAAAGTGGACTTTTAAGGCAAGATTTAAACCAAAAACCTTTAGGGCAAGCCAGCAGAGCTCCTGCAATAAAGGTCCATTCAGCAGTAGTTCCTCTCTAACCCTAGCCCACAATTCCAAGAGGGCAGCGCACACTCTCAGGGAATAAGGTAATCTACAGAGCTTAAGCTGTGTTGATCAGCAATTGCCAGATGGAGTACTCTATACTGTACGTAAACAGTTGGAAGGGTTCATGCATAATACAAGGATTTGCAACAGCTGCAGAAGTGGGCATAAATGTTTGACGATCTGTTGACCGTGGCTGTTACTCCCATGGCTATTATTCGTTAATGGCAGTGGCATCCTGTCACCCTGAAAAATGGTTCAGCGAAAGTTTAAAAAACAAGTTCAAGGTGTTGACTTGGCATTAAAATTCCCCAGATCTCAGTTTGTTCTAGCATATGTGGGATATGCTGGACAGACAAGTCCAATCTAAATTTAGATCTTTCCTCATAAATGCAGGATGAAAGACAACCCATCAAAACACTGATTTCAGTTAACAAATTCAACCTTTTGATATTTCTATTCAAAACTGTAAACTGTGCAATTTCTATGGAAACAACATGCACTTCCACAAGACCAAACTGACTCATGAAAATAAAACACTAAATTACAAAAGCATTTTCTTTTATTCATTACAGTGACATTATCGTTTGATACAGAAAATATGCTACAGCAAAGAAGTGAACATGTCCCTCAAAAATAGATTAACAATGCAGGAAATGAGCATGGCTATCTAAATAACAATGTGCAAATTGTCATAAAAAATGAACACAGACATTGCATTTCACACTGACAAGTGAAATAGGGAGTGTCAAAATGATAAACATTATAATACAATAATAATCTGCATTCCATTAAAAAATGGTTAAGAAGGACACCTGTTCAGAAGTGTCAGTTTGGCCAGTTCAACAAAGGGAACATTTAAATAATATTAAATGCAATTATAAATAAAAAAATCCATAAAGAGAAAGGAATAACCTAATGAACACGGCATAAAGAGTGACAGTTCAGCAGGAAAAAAAATACTTTTAACCTGAATACAACATTCAAACTACAATTTAAGCATTTCCCTTGCATTTAAAAAAGGTGTTAAGCTGCTGCAGTTGAATTTGTGGGCCAGTAGATTAATAGAAAAGGGAGCCATTTAACAAAATGACCACTTCTAAATACTTAATCATCCAGAACAAAAGAACAGGGTGCTTAATAATGCCAAAGTAACGTTTACTAATAAATATTGTTCTTGTAACTGGCATGTTGCCAAATTGTGGGCCCTGGTTGGTGCATACATAATGGTTGAATTAAAAAATAATAATAATAACAATAATAAGACAATATCACAATTTCAGCACTTTTGGTTCAATGAAACATGCTAAATCATATGCCATTCACACGCAGTTACAAACAAGCACACTCTTACACACTCTATGAGGGTATGACATGTCCTGGACCTCATTAAAATCTGAATTGGCATGTAATAGATTAATTATGCCTGCATAAAAAGCAGCACCAATCCTTAAAAAAGTGCATCATCACAGACTAATATTAACAATTTAATTAAAGACAAAATAAATGTATCTGGCCTCTTCCTTTTCATATTCAACAAAATGAATAACAATTATGGAGCCAATTTAGGGACAGAATCAATTTAAATAAATTAATTGGTTGTTAAGAAACAAAGTGTATTAAGGAACATATCTGCACAATTATGCAACCCCAATTCCAATGAAGTTGGGACGTTGTGTAAAACATAAATAAAAACAAAATACAATGATTTGCAAATCCCTTTCAACCCATATTCAACTGAATACACTACAAAGACAAGATATATAATGTTCAAATGGATAAACTCTATTGTTTTTTTGCAAATATTCACTCATTTGAAATTTGATGCCTGCAACACATTCCAAAAAGTTGGAACAGTGGCAATTTGGGGCTAGAAAACTATATAATGATGTTGTTTCAAACAGTTGATGTCAACAGGTGATCATGAACATGTCATCATGATCATGATTTGGTACTAAAGCACTATCCAAGAAAGGCTGAGACTTTGAAGAGCAGCAGAAGGAAATGACAAAGGAAATGTGTGAGAAAATTATTGAAATGTTTAAAAACAATGTTCCTCAAAGAAATATTGAAGGGATTTGCATATTTCAGTCATAACTTTTGCTGATTTGATTTGTTTTGCATTGCCTTGTTGAAAAAGGCATGGATGTCCCTGGAAAGATCTCATCTTGAATGACTATGTTGCTCTAAATCTCAGTGTGCTTTTCTGCATTCAAGCTGCCATCATATAAGTGTAAATGTCCTTTGCCAAGGGCACTGACCAAACACCATACATCTTTGGTCTGGAGGACATGGCATCCATTTTCTCCAAAAAAGATCTGGTATACTGATTCATCTGCCAACAATCCACATTTCCACTGTGTGATGGTCCATCCTAGATGCCTCTGAGCCCAGAGAAGTCATCAGCGCTTCAGGATATGGTTAACATGAGGCTTCTTTTTTGCACAGTAAAGTTTTAAGTAATTTGTGAATGTAACTCCATATTGTAACGTTTGACAAAGGTTTGCCAAAGTAATCCTTTGCCCATGTGATTATATCTGCTTTTGTTGAATGGTGGTTCTTGATGCAGTGATTTCTGAGAGATTGAAGATCACAACATTAAGTTTAAGCTTGTGCCTTTAGCCTTTACGCACTTTAATTCTTCAAGATTCCTTTGACTGTTGAATGTTATTATGCACTGTAGAGGCAGGAATGTGCAAATTCAAACAATCTTTCTTTGCGGAACATTGTTTTTAAACAGTTCAATAACTTTCTCACACATTTCCTTTGCCATTTCAATCTCCTGCTCTTCAAACTCCTAGCCTTTCTTGGATGCTGCTTTTGTACCAAATCATGATCATAATCACCTGTTGACATGACCTGTTTGCAATCACAATATCATTATATAGTTTTATAGTTTTTTTTTTATAGAAATCATTAAATAGTTTTTTAACCTTATTACTAGCCCTAAATTGCTACCATCCCAACTGTTTTGGAACATGTTACAAGCATCAAATTTGAAATGAGTGAATATTTGCACAAAAAAAGTTTATCCATTTGAACATTATATTCAATTGAATATGGGTTGAAAAGGATTTGATTTTCATTGCACACAACATACCAACTTAATTAGAATTGGGGTCTGTCATGCTTAATTCTCATGCTTAACACTGCCAGTTACAGTGGAGCTGTGTGTGGGAGTGGACCTAAGCACCGGGGAGTCGGTCCCTGGTGTGGGGCAAGGCTAAGCCAATGGCTAGTGTAACGAAAACAAATGCGCCGGTGTCATCTAATATGCGAAGCCCGAGAGAAGCGGTCAGTGACAAACATGTCAAATGAGTTGCGGGCCCGACAATGAACATCGCAGAAATCCTGCTGATTGTGAGCTATACACTGAACACTGTGAGTTGTAGTCAGTGGGGCACACCATGCAGAGCGCTGCTCCCACCCTCTGGCGGTGGGCTGAGCAACTGCAAGCCTGGTTATAGTACCCCCCTGTGGGGCGGCCCCTGATGTCCCAATACCAGCAGCCCAGTTGGCCCTGAATGAGATCCGGGTCTAGGATGATCCAGGCCAGGACCCACGAGTGCTCTTTGGGGCCATATCACTCCCAATCTACCAAGTACTGGGTACTGCCGTGGACCCGCAGAGAGTCCAGCAGTCAGCGGACTGTGCATGCTGGGTCTCTGTTCATCAGGCAGAGGGCTGGCAGAGGAGCCTACAGGGTCCCACACAGGCTGGCCAAGGCCCGTATGAGCCAGCAGAAGACAATACAAAACTGGTTCACAAACTGAGGACCACGGTCCAAGACAATGTCCCTGAGGAACCCGTGCACCTTGGCGACGTTGAGGAGTAACAGATCTGGCACTGGGCAATGAAGTGTTTGACATCCCCGTCCATAAAACCAATTTTTGTGGTTGGTCTAGACTACAAAGGGGTGTTTGAGGGCGCGACGATGAATGCCCAGATTAAGTAGCATGCGTCACGCAGTGGCGTCGGGCCGAGCAACTGCGGGCCTTGTTACACTGTCTGGCCAAAAAAAAAAGGTCACACACACTAATATTTTGTTGGATAGCTTTGATTACAGCACACATCCCCTGTGGCATCATTTCCACAAGCTTCTGCAATATCACATCATTTACTTATTTCTGTCAAGAGTTGCATTAATTTGCCCCAAAATCTTGTATTGATGATGGGAGATTTGGACCACCACTCAAAGTCTTCTCCAGCACACCCCAAAGATTCTCAATAGGGTTCAGGTCTGGACTCTGTAGAGGCCAATCCATATGTGAAAATGATGTCTCATGCTCCCTGAACCACTCTTTCACAATTTGAGCCCAACTGACCCTGGCATTTTCATCTTGGAATATGGCTGTGCCGTCAGGGAAGAAAAAATCCATTGATGGAATAACTTCAGTTCAGTATATTCAGGTATCAGCTGACCTCATTCTTTGGACGCACAAGACTGCTGAACCTAAACCTGACCAACTGCAGCAACCCCAGATCATAGCACTGCCCCACAGGTGGTGACCTTTTTGTGGCCAGGCAGTGTAATTACGCACTACTACAGTCAACTAATAGGATTATTATCACCCTGGGTAAAGAGGGGTAAATAAAAGTCATGACAATGTCTTTGTTGTTAACTTGCAAAATCTTGGACAGAAAGTATGCGATAAATCTAATATTTAATTCAAGTTAGTTTAAAAATACTCATTGAAACATGGTGTTTAAAAAGGTGTCACATTAATTGGTAGCACTACATTTAGTACCTTGTGCAACCCAACACAACACTCTTTTCACATATAATCTTTGAAAAATATATTTTTACATGGATACTTTGCAAATAGTGTAACTTGGTGAACCCAAAATATTGTCATCTTTTGCAAACTTTTAATTTTATGTCTCTGTAACAGCCCTATCACTGTGAATTGGGTAAATTTCCTTGCAATTTTTTTTTTCAGTTTTAACCATGTTTATTGCTCGAACTGGCTCCAGAGCCTATGCCCAGAGAACACAGGGTGCACATGGAAGTTTGCTCTGGACAGGACACCAGTCCATTACAGTCCAATAGTGTTAAACTTCTTAATTGTTGTCAATGGATATGTTAATGTGTATATTTTCTAATTACGACTATGTAATTCATTTCTAAACACTCAAGTGAATTATAAATTGGACAACTGGATAGTAACATGCTACATATACATTTTGTTCATAAGAATTGTGTGAAATAATCATGGCACCAGGTTAAAAAAATCAATAACATTCTTATATTTAAAAAAAAAAAAAAAATTAAGATCAGATATCTGCTTCTTTTTCCCCCATCTTTTCTAAGGGTACCACTAATTCTGGATCAGACTATTTTGTATCAACGGTCTAGAGTATTGTAAATTATCCTGTAGCGCCATCTGCTGCTGAAGATGGCAAAAATATTAAAGTTAAGGTCATGTATTCACAAACATATTCATAAACAGTCATTCGCTTTAGCACAGTTTGTTCCAAATGCATGTGACATTTGAAGAACAGGTTGTATTTTTTGCACTATGTGATATAAACTTATTAAAGCTTGCTTTTTGTCTTGGCTAAGTTTTCATAAAACTAGTGGTAGTAAGTCATTTAAAACCATTCTGTTTCAAAACTAAACTGGCTCCATAAAGAATAAACCATTATTACACTTATAATGCATTCCAGAAAAAAAAAAATCTAAAAGTGTGTCCTGACACTTTGTGTTGCAGCACTTCGTACCAAAATCCATATATTCACTGCTGCAAAGTACACACAAATATCATGGCACTCATGAATCTGGCCACTTTTTGGAACGAAGAAACATAAAATATGATGGTCATAGCTTCACTTTCACTGTGGAAGGAGTGCAAAATAAAGAAAAAACAAATCAAGATATATAAGAGCCATTTAAGAACTCTCCTCCACTAAAACTCCAAGAACTCCTTAGCACACTTCTCTGTGTCTGAGATCCGTATCTCCTCCTCTTCATAGTCATCAAAGTTGCTTGTGTCGCCTGGTCCTCTGCACTTTGGTATAATAGGTGCCTCCACCTAAAAAGAGACAAAAACTCTTTACAAACGTACTTTGACCTGCAATTTATGAAACAGTGGTTATTTATTCAGATAAGTGTTCAGCTTGTTGAAAAATATTTTATTTCAGCGACAAAAATATAACTACAGACAAACCCTGCTACAAGAATTCAAGAAATAATGCATGAGGTAGGGTGACATGGTGGCTCGGTAGGTAACACTTTTGCCTCACAGTGAGAAGGTCCTGGGTTTGAGCTCATCATCACTCATTCTCATGTCAGTATGGTTTTACTTCAGTTGCAACAGTTTCCTCACACAGTCGAAATACAAGCTTTAAATTAACTGATTATGCTAAAATGACCCTAGTGTGCCAATGTGCAAGTGTATGTGCCCTACAATTGATTGGCGCCCTGTCTAGGGTTGTTCTTTCCTTGCGCCCTTTGCTGCTGGCTAGGCACCGGCTCTCCTAAGACCCTGTCCAGGATTAAGCGAATAAGAATGCGACTGAAAGAATATGATGCAGGAGGTATTTTAATAACGTAACCTTCTATCTGAACCAATAATAACTCAATCAGATAACAGTGATGATCCACATCATAGCGGAGGAGAATGCTGTTGAGAACAGCTTTTTTTTTTTACCTCTCTCTGCTTTATTCAGTGATTTATTTATTAGGAGGGAATTATTTTATACTGTAGCCTTTTCATACTAGACGAAACACACTGTGTGACAGAATGCTCACACTCACAGGTTCTGTGGATATTGTCATCTCTGTGGATACTGTAACTTGAATAGATATTATAAATTAGAATCTTTAGGGTTCAGCAGGAATGGAGAGAGAGAGAACAATTGCCATTTGTCTTGTGAATACACAGAAGAGCTACGTCCACTCAACCATGTCAAAGGATTTCTCTTCATCAAGCATAAGCAGAACTTCAGATTCAAAAAGGTTTGTGAAATGGAGTACATCACATTCATGACTCCAAAAAATAAGATAAAATGACTGATGTGTTATGAAACTGGTTTGCTCTAAGTGGTTATAATATTAGATACAACAAATTCAAGTTGATGAGCTAGAACTTTGGCCAAGATTTTACCGTCCATACTGAGGAGGACTAATTGGCTAATATGCTTCACAGTCTATTTGGTCTTTATTTCTTTTATAAATCAAAGACATTACAGGTAGGATGCCTTGTTCAAAGGAGTCATTTAACATTGGCAATGGTTCACAAATTTGTTTTGAAAAATTTAGTGAATATCCGGACATAGACCAGACATTACCACAGTCACACAGTCTATTTAATCCACTTAAATGTACAGTGGTGCCTGAAAATTTGTGAACTGAAGAATGGGCAAATATCCTCCAGTCTAGATGTGCAAAGCTGGTACAGACACATCTAATGTGTCTAACACATTAATGGCCATAAAGAAAGCAAAGGTCCCTCTATGAAGGATTAAATCAGGGAGCTGATCCAACCCTGTTATTCAAGTATTTTTTTATATACCAGTAATTTTTTTAGAACAGTTACCTTTTCTTGTTACCTAACCATTTTAAGGCAAAATGTGGAACTACTCTAAAAATGAGATTCGTATTAGATTCTGGGTAAGACAAAATATATCTAAAACTGTAAGAAAAAAATTACAATTTAAAAGGAGTATGATGACTTTCTGTAGGCACTCTACAGTGTTTAATGATCCTGCAAATTGGTTTACTAATCTTGGATGCACTTGACTGTGTAATTAAATAAAGACGCTTAGCTGATTGTTGAAGATTTATCCACACTTCATCCCTGTTAGGAAAGAACTGCAAATATCTTTAAACTTGGTATAATGTATACATAAGAGGACATACCTTCCTCTCATAAATGGCAATCCAATCCGTTGTAGCAAACCACTTGTGGTTTTTAATGTCATTAACCCCGTTTTTCAGATTACCAAAGCGCTTAGTGAGATCAACCTGAAGAAGATTCCTCAGCAGGTCCTTTAGATCAGAACTGAAGTGAGAAGGGAACCGCACCTGGAGCCAAAATATGGAAATGTTAATCATTTAATTTGGTGAAAATTACTTTTGTACAAAAAGGGTTCATTAGCTGAATATACACTAATGAGGCATAACATTATTACCACTATCGGGTAAAGTGAATAACACTGATTATCTCTTCACCACAGTACCTGTTAATGGGTGAAATATATTAGGTAGCAAGTGAACATTTTATCCTCAAAATTTATGTGTTAGAAGCATGAAAGAATTTGATCGAGTTTGACAACGGAGAAATTGTTATTGCTAGATGACTGGGTCAGAGAAACTCCAGAGAGTAGCTCTTGTGGGATGTTCCCGATCTGCAGTGGTCAGCATCAAAAGTGGCTCAAGCAAGGAACAGTTGTAAACTGGTGACAGGGTCAAAGATGACCAAGACTCATTTATGTAGTGAGCAAAGGCTGGCCCATGTGGTCTGATCCAACAGACAAGCTACTGTAGCTCAAATTGCTGAAGAAGTTAATACTGGTTCTGACAGAAAGGTGTCAGAATACACAGTGCATCACTGCATAGACACAAATCAGTCACGGTTCCCATGCTGACACATCTGCCAAAAGCATCAATAATGAGCATCAGGACTGGACCATGAAGAAAGAAGGCCTGATCTGATGAATCATCTTTTCTTTTACATCATGGATGGCCGGGTGCATGTGCACCAAGATGCACTATGGGAAGAAGTCAATTGGACAGATGCAGTGTGATGCTTTGGACAATGTTCTGCTGTTATTTTGACACGTACCATCTACCTAAGCATTGTTGCAGACCTTTCATGGAATACATATCCTTACATGGAAACGGTATTCCCGGATGGCTGTGGCCTCTTTCAGCAGGATAATGTGCCCTGCTACAAAGCAAAGAAATGGTTCGGGAATGGTTTGAGGAGCACAACAATGGGTTTGAGGAGTTGATTTGGCCGCTAAATTCTGCAGCTATCAATCTAATCGAGCATCTGTGGATGTGCAGTCCAATCCATGGAGGCCACACCTGGTAACTTATAACTTATGCTGCTAGCATCTTGGTGCCAGATACCACAGCACACTTTCAGGGGTCTAGTGGAGTCCATGCATCGAAGGGCTAGTGCTGCTTTGGCATAAAAAAGGGGAGCAACACTATTAAGAAGGTGGTCATAAGGTTATGCCTGATTGGTGTACAACCTCTGGCAAAAATTATGGAATTACCACTCCTGGAGGATGTTCTTTCAATTGTTTAACTTTGTAGGAAAAAAATAAATCACAACCATGCCACAAAATAATTTTTCAAAATTCCAACCTGCTGGCATTAGGAAATAATTAAATAAGACAGAAAGAATTGTTGTGGTCAGTCACAATTGCTTTTTTAGATCAAGTAAAGGAAAAATTATGGAATCACTCAATTTTGAGGAAATAATATGGATCACTCTGCACTTTGTAGTTCTAAAACAAAAACACCTGCCATATTTTAAATTTGATAATTATTCTTCAGTTTATAAAGAATGCTCACACATTGGACAGCTGTTGCACAAAGCAGA
This sequence comes from Loricariichthys derbyi, assembly GCA_033118015.1. Lineage (NCBI taxonomy): Eukaryota > Metazoa > Chordata > Actinopteri > Siluriformes > Loricariidae > Loricariichthys > Loricariichthys derbyi. The sequence continues at coordinate 6,203,384 of JAVSBU010000002.1, forward strand.
TTGTCATGAATCATGGCTCCAACACAAGATTTGTCATTTGAAACAAAAGACAGGATTATAAAATTCCTTTAAAAAGGTAAATAATCATGAATGTTGATCATGAAATCAACAGAATGTTGTAAATGATGCTGGTTATTCCCAGTCAGTGATAGGAAGCTGAGTTAAAGGGAAGCATGCTGGCAGACCAAATAAAACAACAAAGCATCAAGATAGAGCACTTAAAGCAATATATCTTGAAAACAGGAAAAGCACAACAAAACAAATGAGAAACAAGTGGGCAAAAGGTGGACTCAAAGTCTGTGACCAAACTGTAAGAAGTCACCAAAAATAAATGGGATTTACATAAAGAAAATCTAAGCGAACGCCATCATTAACACTTAAACATTAAAGAACAAGGTAGAGTGGGCTAAAAAAAGCAATCATGGACTGTGGGTGCCGGGATTGAAGTGATCTTTAGTGATGAATCGCAAATCTTCATTGGGCAAGGTGATGATGCTGGAACTTTTGTTTGGTCCAGTTAAATTTCTAAATAGAAACCATATACATTTCCAGTCACTCATGATATATTCAGACTGTAATTCACACATTTTAAAAACATAACATATTGGAATGAAATCTACTAAACCTAATTAATTACATTCAAACCTAAATTTGGCCTAAGCAAAAGTTGGGACTTTTCCAGCTAATCCACTTGTTTCTTTTAAGGTCTCAGAACTGAAGATTCTTTTTTTTTTTTTTTTTTTTTTTTTTTTTTTTACCAGCAGAGCTTGGGTTAACTTATTTTTTTAGAGGATATAACTGTAATAGCTAATTGTAATGCCTAAGCATTTGAACAATACATATTTTGCTACAATAACTAATTTTCTGCAAAGAATAAGAAACAACTTGGATGTTAATATTCAATGGAAAAATATTGTAATCTAGATAACACAGAACTGCTTACCTTTCCAGATACAATTTTTTCATATATCTGAATTGGCTGGTCAGCAAAAAAAGGTGGATAACCTGCTGCCATCTCATAGATCAGAACACCAAGAGCCCACCAATCCACAGCCTTATTGTAGCCCTGAGAGAAATTAAATAGATATAATTTAAAACCATAATTACTATTGGTATAAAAATATGGCTGTTAAGAAGAGGAATGAAAGTCAGCCGTAACAAGACAGAGTACATCTGTGTGAATGAGAGGGAGACAGGTGGAACAGTGAGGCTACAAGGAGCAGAGGTCACAAAGGTGAAGAAATTCAAGTACATGGGGTCAACTGTCCAGGAAAATGGGGAGTGTGGTAAAGAGGTCAAGAAGAGAGTCCAGGCAGGATGGAGTGGGTGAAGAAAAGTTTCAGGAGTGATTTGTGACAGAAGGTTGGCAGCAAA
>JAVSBU010000002.1:6506425-6518747 GCA_033118015.1 Loricariichthys derbyi
CATAAAAAGGCAGGTTTTAGCCACCTTGTGGACCGAATGAGTGGTCCAGGGAGATAGACTAGATTCATTGCATTCATTAGATAACACACATGAAAATATACAATCCCTGCATTGGATAGGCAGGAAGGGATTTCATTTAATAAATCATCTGGGTTTTTTGACACCAGTATACAAGGACCGTATATTTTCATAGATGGAAGTCATCTGGTGAAAGCAATACCAGTACCCCATAGTCAAATAGTCGTTTGTCAATATTAAGATTTTTTTTATTTACCATCCTGCCACTTAAATTTGTATATAAATTGTTATGGATTAAAAAAAAAAGATAAATATAAAAGGTTTTTTTTTTCTTCCTCCCGTCCTAATTTTTCGGGTAAAAAATCTAAACCAACAAATAAAATAAGCATGGCCTAACTTAATTAGTATAACCTATGTTCAGTCTTATTCACAAAGGACCTGTGACTATTGATTTTCCTTCCAACCAGCAAGAGTTACACCTGTTCCATTTATTTCATTTGAGCTTGCTCTTCAAAAGAACCACGTCAGTGGTACATCTCAAAGGTGTCTGGTGGGGTTAGGTTTAGTTCTTCATTATACTTGGTGAAACTTTTTCATGTATTTTGTCTTAGGATGACAGGGCAGAAAATTGATGGACCGACTTGTTAGGAAGGTGGAAAACATTGAAAGTGTAAGATTGAGAATGAATGAGGTGTTCCATACTACAACCCATTCAACTGTCAGTTTGTCTATAGAGAGTAAGTGTTAGCAGTAAGTGTAGCTAAAATAACAGATCACTAATTGTCCAAAAGCCATATAACTGGATTCACAACTGTCCTTTGATATTCATATTAAACACATTTCTAAGACTGCCTACCATCATCTCAGAAATATTGCTAAGTTGTGTCCTATCCTCAGTCTGTTTGATGCTGAAAGACTGGTCCATGCTTTTTTGTCCTCAAGACTGGATTACTGTAATGCTCTTCTCTTGGGGCTCCTTAATAAGAGTATCCAGAGATTACAGTATGTTCAAAACAGTGCTGGCAGCGTCCTGCTGAAGGTACGCAAAAATGCGCACATTACACCTGTTCTTCAGTCTCTTCACTGGCTCTCTATAACTGAGAGGATTGAATATAAGGCTCTCCTCATTACACGCAAATGTATTTATGGCCAAGTTCCCACTTATTTAAGTGAACTGCTTGTAGCACATATACATCTACAAGCCCGACATTCTGTGCATCTGCACCGTCTTCTTCCTACCAGAACAAAACTTAGCACCATGGGTGATCGTGCCTTTTGTTCTGCAGCTCCACGCCTTTGGAATGCTCTGCCTGACCATCTGAGGAAGCTTCAGACGATTGTTTTAAAAATGGACTAAAGACTTATCTTTTTAGGAGGACATATGGACAATAAGATATCGTAATAATTTATTCATATTTTTATTAGTTTTATTCATATTTCTATTAATTTTATTTGATTATGATCTATAAATTGATGTTTTTATACTGTGAGCACTTTGAGATTTTCCAAATGGAAAGTGCTTTATAAATCCAATGTATTATATTTATTATTATCATAATGCACTTACATTATAATATGTGAGAAGTGGAACATATAGTGAAAATTCACTTATTCTTTGAGCGTAGGTCATGTGATGAAATTGACATTAAGAGATGTGTACTTAGGTGGTTATCAATGACTTCCTCCTTCAATGGGGTAAATATTTGAGATGACACAAAGACTAAATTCCCATAGTCTGTCGTCATTAGATTAGGGTATACACAAATTAAATCAGACAAAGTTGTTTTGACTTAAAGGTCAAAACAACTTTGTCTGATTTCATGTATGTGTACTCTAATCAAATAGCTACATTTAGGGTCAAACGTCTGAGACTACTTGTGCAAATGCTTGTTTGGAACTTTGTGGAGAAGGATTCATACTATAGTTGGAACAATGAAAATCGAGGGGTATTTACAATCATGACTTTTCCTCTGCAGTCAGACAGAGACAGACAGAGAATGCCATACATTCATTAAGGTCACAAGGTGCACTTTGGACTATTGTGAAATCATGCTGGGGTTTCATTGGTTATCAGATATTGCACGAACTTGTAGAGTCCATTGCAAAAGGGGAACATACAAAAGACTAATAAATTCTGAAATTTAAGTAGTTTTTTTACTCAAAATGTTTGCTGATTGTATAATGAAAAACACTGTACTATATTTGAGAAAAATGCAAACCGCAAACATTACTGATCTCCAGCTTTTGACCCCTACTGTAAATGGCTGCAAATGATCATATCCACTTTTACGGCTAGTCATATAGGTTTAAAACCATAAGCTGAAATGAACCAGCCTGGAAGACACAAATGTATTTGTATTATTTATACCCACACTGAGGATGGTTGGATAGTTAAAATTGTCTCAAAGAAATATAATTTTGAGTTATATGTGGTCTTTAAATCTGCAATAACATGTCACTTTCATATCTGGATGACATGCCATCAGAAAAGCCTTATTTTTATCTTCCCAGAAACATACAGTGTTGAATGAAAGTTGGCATACCTGTTCGAATTTTGTATATTTCTGAATAAATTTTACCTAAAAAATTTTGACCAAGAAAGTATTTATTATTAGATAAAGAGAACCCAAGTAAACAAATGAAACAAAATTATTGTACTTGGTCATATACATTGTCGGTTACTATGATCTTGGATTGTTGCAGTTGGTCAGGTTTAGGTTCAGCAATTTTATGAGCCCAAAGAATGAGGTCACCTGATACCTGAATATACTGAATGACCAGGTTATTCCATCAATGGATTTTTTCTTCCCTGTTGCACAGGCATATTCCAAGGATTCCAGGATTCATCAGAATCAAATTGTGAAAGAGTGGTTCAGGGATCATGAGGCATCATTTTTACACGTGGATTGGCCACCACAGAGTCCAGACCAGAACCCCATTGAAAATCTTTGGGATGTGCTGGAGAAGACTTTGTGCAGTGGTCAAATCTCCCATCATCAATACAAGATCTTGGGCAAAATTAATGCAGCTCTGGACAGAAATAAATGTTGTAACATTGCAGAAGCTTGTAAGAATGATGCCACAGCGAATGTGTGCCGTAATCAAAGCTAAAGATGGTCCAACAAAATATGTGTGTGACTTTTTTTGTCCAGGCTGTGTATATATTGAGGAAAATGATCCAATATTGCATATATAAGAGTGGCAAATGTATTTGGACCTTTGCTTTCAGCATATGGTGTGACCCCATTTGTTCAACTCTAGGATCTTGGTAGATTTTCCTACGTGAACGTCTTCCATTACATTTCTATTGGATTAAGGACTATGACTCAAAACATTAACTGTAGTCTTCTTTAGCTATTCTTTGGTAGAATGATGTGTATTCTTAGGGTTGCTGTCGTGCTACATGACTCCAATTCACTTGAAATTCAGTTCACAGACATATATCCGGCAATTTCCTTTAAAACTAACACTACCATGTTTTACAGAAGGCATAAGTTTCTTATGCTGCAATACAGTGTTTTACTTTCTCTAGGCATAGCTCTTCTCATTTAAACAAAAAATCTCAACAAAAAATAACAAAACAAAACAAAAAATAAGTTGGTCTTATCTGTACACAAAATGTTTTTCCAGTAGTTTTCATGTGCAATGTGCTGTGGCAATGATGTTCTTTTTGAGGAGCAAAGACTTTCTCTGTGTACTGGCTTGTACAGCACTCATGAAGGTTAACATTAACCAATGTAAGAGAACTTCAGTTGCTTAGAAGTTACCATGGGTTCTTTTGTGACATTCCAGTCTATTACATGTCTTGCTGTTAGTGTGATATTTTCTGGTCGACCAAGTAACAGTGGTCTAACTCCTCAGTTTGCATACACTCTGTCTGACTGTCCAGACTCTTTAGAGATTGTTTTGCAAGCTTTTCCAACCTCATGAGCATCAGCTGAGCATTTTATGAATAAAACAGGATGAAACAGAATAATTTGTGTCATGTTTAATTGGGTTCTCTTCATATACTTTAAGGACTTGTGTAAAATGAGATTATGATTTAAGTCATATGTATGCAGAAATATCTAAAATTCTAAAGGGATCACAAAGTTCTAGCCCCACTGTAAGAACCTGGACTATAATAGATACCTCCGAAAACCAGGCCGCATGGTCAGAAGAACTACGTATATAGGTTTTTGGCAACAAACTCTCAAGCTGGGTTTATTGTAAAAATTAATGGTTTTCCAAAAAAAATGAATAAACCTTAAAGTATGGTGGAAGGCCTGTAATGTTGTCATTTGATTGTTTCTGCCTATTTTCCCAGCAGGACAGTGATGCAAAGCATACTGCTAAAACCAGACAAAAATTATTTGATTCTGTTGTGAGGAGTGTTTTTAGACTATTCATTTTAAACTCAGGGATACCAATTAGTGTGATCAGTGTATTGTTAAAATCAATTCTTGTCAGGTTTTTGTTTTCTTAGAATATATTTACTGCAGTTAAAGGTTTTTTTTCTATCTTAATTTCAGAGCGAATTAACCAAAAATATAATCAAACAGCCTGTGCTTACCAGTGATGCTACCGAAATGTGAGTTACAAGGATCAAGGGGACTTTATTGTCATTCGCATCATGTGGTACATGAGGTGGAACGAAATTATATACTCAAGTTCCAGTTATACCCAAAAGCAATAAAACGCAATATTTTAACTAGAATAGAATAATAGAATTTTTTTACAGTATGTCCAGTAGAGTTAATTTTAAGCGAGTTAATTTTAAAAATGTACTACATCACTACAGTACTCAGATGTTTAAATTAAAAGCAGCCTCTACTTCTGCAGCTTTAATATTGAAATAAATGTTTGGCTGACTCTTGAAGTTTTCTCATTATCAGACTGCTGATGTGGATGTAAATCTGTCAAACTAATTACTCCAGTTATAGATTGTTCCCTACATGGAAATGCACCCAGTGACGTATGGAGGGATCACAAGGGTTCAGAAATATTTCCGAAACAACTGTTCCACTTGAACCCTCTCTCCAAAGATTTTCAAGGTCTTAGTTCGGATTCCCACAGCGAGTCATGTCATTCTTATGGCTCATGAGAGAGTGGGACCTGTCAGTTGCTCAGAGTTTAAGACAGCAGGCACTGTTGTCCAACAGCAACTCTGAAATCTGCTGTCCCACTGCTAGGCATCTTTGCTTCACGATTGATATCATCTGATAATAGATGATGCAGAACATTAAGTCATACTTTTTTGGACATTTGCTGGATGGTCTGTAGTTGGTCAGATTACTAACAACTTCAGGTAAATTTACTGTACCAGAAAAATGTGGTTTTAATGTAATCAGGATCGGGTCTGCAACTGAGTACCGGTATATTTGATCTAGTAATTTCCCAGTGTCCTGCTCAGAAAGGTTGGTTATACAGTGAAAATGATAAAGTAAAAGTTTTTGCTATGCTTAAATGCAGAGCAATTTCAGTAGATAAAACATATACAATATGGTCTTGTGTGTCTGTGCTTTTTGCACGATATTCTCTGATGCAGTCTGAGTGTTCACACTCAAAGTGCATGCTTCACTGGACATAGCCTGCACTGGAAAGGAAGCAGAGAGGCAGTTAATAAAATGATAACAGAGTGTATGACTAGTTCTAAAATATCCTCCAGAGTCTGGAACAGTTCCCAGAGTGGAGGCAGCAGTGTGATTATAGTGTCTGCCTGCGTCAATGCCCCATCCCTGGTCACAGCATGGTTGACCTTCCAATCGATCCCTAATGAACAAATCCAATGCACATTATATCATGCACGTTGTATGCCTGTAGTTATTGGCATACATACGTCTGTGCACTTTTACCATTGCACAAGCACCCTGAAACATGTTCTTTTATGTAAGCCCCTTGAGAGCTATCTGTCTAAATATTTAATTCAGCTAAAAGTGTTTGAAAAAGTATAATGGTACGTAATAGCTTGGTACATAATTTGGACTATCTTATGGTTGGGTAGTTTTGGGTTTGAGTGACCTCTTCTGGCTGAATTGTGAACTCCAGGATAAGTAGATCAAAATAAAAAACTAATATTTTTGTACATACACCGATCATGCTTAACTTCAAAACCTTAGGTAAAGCGTGATGCCCTGGGCAATGTTCTGCTGGAAAACCTTGTGTGTTGACATTTGTTTGGATGTTCCTTTGACACATTTGACACCTAAACAGTGTTATAGACCAAGTACACTGCTTCATGGAAACGGTATTTCCTAATGGCAGTGGTCCCTCTCAGTAGGATAATTCACCTTGGCATGCAAAAAATTTACAGAAATAATTTGAGAAACATGATCAAAGAGTTCACAGTGTTGTCTTGGTCTCCTAATTTCCCAAATCTCAATCCAAGCAAGCAGTTACAGGATGTGCTGGACATACAGGTCCTATCTATAGAGGCCCCACCTCACAACTTAGAAGACGTAAAGGATCTACTAATATTTTGGTGCCAGATACCAGAGGACATGTTCAGAGGTCTTGTGGAGTCCGTGCCTTGGTGGATCAGAACATTTGCAGCACAAGGGGGACACACAATGTTAGGCAAGTAGTTTTAATGCTATAGCTAATCGGTGTACCTTTTAAACATAATACTACATATGATACACTGCTTGGCCAAAAAAAGGTCACACACTCTAATATTTGATTGGACCGCCTTTAGCATTAATTATGCCAGCATCGTTTCCACAAGCTTCTGCAATATCACAACATTTATTTCTGTCTAGTGTTGCATTCATTTTTCTCCAAGATCTTGTATTGATGATTTGGACCATTGCGCAAAGTCTTCTCCAGCACATCCCAAAGATTCTCAGTGGGGTTCATGTCTGGATTCTGTGGTGGCCAATCCATGTGTGAGAATGATATCTCATGCTCCCTGAACCAATCTTTCACAATTTGAGCCTGATGGATCCTAGCATTGTCATCTTGTAAAATGCCCGTCCCATCAGGGGAAGAAAAAATTCATTGATTTGATTTAATAACCTGGTAATTCAGTATATTCAGGTATCAGCTGATCTCATTCTTTGTGCACATAATTCTGCTGAACCTAAACCTGACCAACTGCAGCAGCCCCAGATCATAGAACTACCCCCACAGGTGGTGACCTTTTTCTTGGCTTGGCAGTGTATATAGACAGTTAAAATGACATGAAAATTTTAACTTGCACATTTTAGTAGATTAAGAGCCCTATTTTTCTGTTTGCTACAGTAAAATGAGAAAAAGAGAACAATTAAGGCCACATCTAGTCACTGTGCAAAGTTTGCCGACTTCGCCACTCAAACACTTTATTGAGTGACATGATAAAATTATAAAGCTTCTTTAAATGTGATAAAGCAGCAAAAATTAGTCTTCTGATTTTGTATTTCTGATTTTAAATTAGGGCAGGGATATGCTAACATGACCCAACAACCACAAACAAGCAGTTGATGTAATTATCACACTGGGTGGCACTATTTCTTTATTCATGGAAGATGCTTTCAGTGCAGTATTGTGGACTGGGTTTTAAATCGTGACTGTTCTCCATACTTTCATGTGCATTGACTAAATTTGTTAAGGACCCACACCGTATTTAGTTTTGGTTTTGCATACAGTCAGAGCACTGAACTATTAAAACTATAGGAGTTGTGTAGTAACTTATTAACCTCTAGGCAGCTGCTGCCTCCTGCGGTGACTAACACGTCCCATTAAAATCCATACAAAAAACAGAATCCATACCAAAAAAGAAACTGCACAAGAAGTATTTTTGGATAAGTTAAGCTTCCTAATCCTTGGCATAACAACATTGTACCTCATGCCAATTTGGCATGCTGCCTGGAGCTTACTAAATTTACAGTTTCTGAAATGTCAACCAGAGTATTTCAAGTAAAGGACCTGAGTTGGTGTGACCTCTGCAAGTGTGGAATAGTGGTTGGTACAGTGTGTGGCTGACTTGTGCCATTGTAAAGACATTTTCAAGTTTCTACAAACACTTCTCACTAAGCAAATATTTATCCTAAATTTAGTGGGGCTTTATTTTAGCTGCAGGGGTACTGAAGTCCTATCATGTAATTAAGCAGCCCGTATGCATTTTCAGCCAAGCATGAAGGTGACCTGCTCTGGTGTTGATGATGTTTTTATTTTAATTAAGATATTGATTGATGATTGATCAAATTAAACATCCTACCACCTTATAAATTAATGTTGGGGAGGAGTTTATTCCTTGGATTGTGTTACTGAGAGTGTGCATAGAGGTTTGTGTGTGGATCTTTGTGAGCTCTTTTTCTTAATGTTAGTTCTTTTTCTACAATGAAGAGTTAATGCTGGAGACTTTGGCAAAGGCTGGAGCCAGTCGTAATGTGCCCTCCTCCCCATTTCAGTACTGTGACCTCACTGCTCAATTGGCAGTCATTCAAGAACGCTAAAACACACGTGCACGAGCAGCAGACACCCAGGCATACACTCTACTTACACTCTATATTGGGTGGGGAGCCTACTTTCACTTACGAGCTTATCTGTCAGAGGTTGGCTGCATTGCCTGCAGGAGAAATGTGGAGCTTAGGAGTAAGAAAGCCACAAGAAAGCAAGAAAATCGCTCGCAGATCAACAACTTTTTGGATCCACACAATAAGACAGGAAGAGAAGTGACCAAGAGGAAAAGCATCCGTTTTTCTCTCCGCCTCTATATGGATGGTGCTCGTTTTCTCTCTAGAGCTGTGTGTGTCTTATGAAGCATGTGCTGTGCATTCACTCCAGTAGTCTTACCACAGTCACACAAAAAAGCTTAATATCAGGAAGAGGAGATAAATGTGACACACAGCCCTAAGACAGCAAGCGACAACCAGCTCAAGTGTATCAACCTGTTTTCCTGAAGAGGGATGACCGCTCAAATATTTTCTGTTAAGCCTCCTGCACTGACTCAAGGAAATTTTATTACTCACACAGCTGTGGCTTCTCCTTTGTTAACTTGTCAGAGGTGAGAGTAACGTGTAGCTTCAAGATGGCATGGGCAGACGAAAGGAAAAGGTGAAGAGTGCAACTGGAGGAAAAAATACGGGGAAGCACTAGCGAGAGAGGGAGCTATGAGTTTGCCAACTAACTGTGTTTTTCTGGCACCTGCCGACCGGGCTTTTAAAGTCAGAAATGGGAATATCTATGGGTCGCCATGTGCAGTCAACCGTCCAATTGACATCTTGCAGAAACGCAGGCGGTAATTACTTTCACTCTTTCCTTTTCACATTACAATGAGAAGAATGTTTCAGACAAAAAACATATTTAAACATTAAAGCCTGTAGCTGATCACATCCTTTCCTGTTATGTCAGAAGGTGCCAGCATGTGCTGTGACGTTTGTATTTTATGAATGGCATCTCACATTGTTGAAATGCCATGTAGTGTAGAAGCTAAACATTAGGGCCTGAAAACTTCCTTCACTACTGCATGAATATAAACAGGAGAATGAATTCAGGGCATATGTCTCTGTCGCACAGGTGGAGACTTGTTCTTTCCTGTTCCTCTGGTCTCATGTTATTCAAGGATACACTATGTATTGTGGTTGAGTTAAAATATACATGTCTCGTATATCTGACGGACAGTGAATGTACCAGACATAAAAGTTTGCCCCATACAAAGCTGGTGCCTATCGTGCCTCATTCTGTGTGTGTGTGTATATACTATAGAATTCCTGACTTTACTGTAGTTTAGATTTAGAGTGCTAAATACACTGCTCACGCTGAAGTTCTTTGTGAAGAATACTAAACCTCAGGGACAAGCAGGAAGTGTGATTTATCCTGCTGTTTCTAAACAGATTTTACAACCTTGTGTCTTCCTCTCCATTGAGTTACAGTCCAGCTGGTGTCTTGTTTTGAGGACAGATTTGTTTTATGAACTGTAGAGTATTAAGACTAACGAGGTCTGGATTAATAGGTTTGGTTAGCATTATCACAAAAAACAATATGTTGACTGCAGATCAAAAGTAATCACGTTCAATAAAGCAGACTTAAAAAACAGCTTAACAATTTTTAATAAGTCCTTTGATTTTTAGAGCCCAGGTGTGTTTTGAACGGAGCTTTAGATTTGTGATTCTACTAAGAATCTGATATTAAACCCTCTATGAAATAAATAGTACTACATGCTTTTTCTTACCATCTCAGCTCTCATAATTTGGCATAATATGTCTGTCCTTGTATGGCAGCATGTGTCATGTTTCAATGAAGACTTGCTCACCAAGGAAAATAGTTACTACTTAAATCAACTACCAAACGAAAAGATGATAAAGCATGATGTCTCACAAGTCTTTCTCATGAATTAATTTGTGTCACTTCCTGTTGTGGAAGAAGCTTGTACTCTGGTTTTTTTATTTTCCAAAAATGACACTGAAAGCAGCCATTTGAGAATGTATTCCTTAAGAAGTGATTGTATGTTTTCAATGGCAGGAAGCTTATGGAATGACTACCAGGAATTGTCTTTTATTTGCAGTTTGCATCTACTAATATTTGTCTGAGAGCAGGTTTGCTGCGGTAGGTTTTAAAAGGAAGGCTGTGTATAGAGAACCACTATATGAAAAGGAATGACTGCTGTCTGAAAATGTGCATATCTTCAATATCAGCTCGAATATTCCGTTCCTAAGAGCTAGATATGCCATTAATGTTTAATGAATAGATTCAGAGCTGCAATTAAATTTAATTTAACTTTGTCTTCAATGTGTCTTATATCACACACATCCACTGCCACTCTGCTCATTTATCTCTGATGGAAGTGCAAACTAAGCCACAACTGACGTCAAGCCCAGAGCTGTGCATGGTGACACAGGCGTCTGTGGTCACAGTTTGTGTTAGTGGTTTGTAACAAAGTGTCTATGTTCAGTGCATACACACTGTGTGTATTTTAGGCATTTTTCTGAATCTAACATTTCATGTAAGCACTCTGGTCAGAGACGATGTTTACCCAGAGTTTTACGGCTAAAGCTAAAAAGAGTAGTATGTGAGGTAGATTTTGTGCCGTAGTTTGCATGCTTAAAACGTAAGAAAACAGAAACATTTTACTCTATTTCTTTATCACTGTAGTGGCAACTTGTCAAAATGTATTTCTTTCAATATTTCCAAGACTTTCTATTATTTTAAAAGCTGAGGATGAGCATGGTTAAGGCTAAATTTGACTAGACCATGTCACTTGCCTCTGAAGAACTTGCAGAGCTTGGTAGTGTCTTTGCATGTCAGTGTTTATTTTATTTCTAAATTATGATTGTCACTGTGGGTGAAGTGACAGATAAATGTTGTAGTCTATTTTTATGATCCCATTTTAACATACTGATTGACTCAGCTGTTCAAAGCTACCTGATAGTCATCTTGTTTAAACTTTTCATGTCCTAAATAGGACTTGTAATAAGCAATTCAGTGTGTAAGTGATTAGTCAGTTTAGAGGTATAGGCGTAATAAGCAGAACAGTTAAAAGAAATGCAACTTTAATACAAAGGTCATGCTGAAGCAGGTTTTCAGTAACTTTTAGGCACAGTTAATTTGCCAGGAAGACATTATGACTGCAGACTACCTTTAGCAACCCCCACTGAAGACTGATGCTTAGCAGTAATCTGGGTGAAAACTAGCAGAAATCAGTATTTCCCTATACCATCTTACAATAAATATTGATAACAATGATGTTTCTTAACATATTTTCAAAGTGACAACTGTTTATAAAAGTCCATAAAATTTAATCTATTTCGTTTTTATTGCACAAATACAAATTTCATTATTTATCAATCAAAGACAAGTGTATAGACAACTCTTTGTTCTCATGTAAGTATAGCATTTCTGAACTGGGTGCTGTGATGTGTTTTGGTGGTAAATGCAGTTTAACCAAGTTTTATGAATATTAATAAAGTATATATAAATAAACTCGGCTTTGATTGGCCTATCCAATGGTGTAAACAAAATTTGCATATGACGTCTATAACTCTAGAAAATAGTTCCCAAATTTGACGCTATTTTTTCCATTAACCACTAAAATTTTTATTATTTTGGTTATATTCATTGAAACTAGAAGCTTTCAGAATTATATTGATACCAATTCTATATTTCTTAAAGCAGGATTTGATACTCGCATTTACAAACCTGCAGGTTTGACCTCGCAATTGACACAAAGGTGGAGCTGCCATTTTCTTTCACCAGTAGACAATCAGTGTTGTCTATTATTATTATTATTATTATTATTATTATTAACCGAGCTCATGTATGAAACTTGGATGTTCAATCAGTAAATATATTTTATGCTTATTTCTGTGTTATTTAATTTTTAATTCGCTTACTCTTTCAAGAAAATCTA
>JAVSBU010000002.1:6614380-6627240 GCA_033118015.1 Loricariichthys derbyi
CTTCCTAAATGCTTAACCGCGATTTTTGCAGGTAAAACCGAAAAAGGCTTATTTCGGTTAACTCGGGCGCAACCGTGCATATGTGAACTTGGCATAAGAGCTTGGAGCTCAATCACATTAACGCTCAAAAACTGAAAGAGATTTACAAATGCACAGCTACAAGTGCCTCCACAAAGCAGCTCTCAATAACAAAAGCATTTACAAACCTTACACAATATATGTAAAGGGTTCAAAGAAGGTGGTCCAAAAAAATGGCTGCAAGTACTGCATTACGAACGATCTAGCTTCTAGAGCTACAATGGAGCTCAATGAGTTTAAGAAGCTTTTTAAATGACCACATATGATCATAGTTAAAATTTAATGTTTGTTTAATAAGTTACTACTTTTCAGATGGCATTATGTAAAGCGTCTCATATTTGCAGTAAAGGCAAGTTATTTCTACTTTCTACTAGGGAACTTGCTTTTTGACCTTTATCGTAAGACATTAATTTCATGTGATGTGTGCTATGATGGCAGTTACTTGAAATATTCAGTAAATAACCATAAATAGCCCATTGGTGTGTGTTGTCCTGCGATTTTAAAATCATGACTTTATGCAATCTTTCATTAGAAATGTCGTACTAGCTTTAACCCTTTAACGTCGTACGTAACATTTTGGTAGAACACTTCTTGGGTCATTATCTTTTTAACCCTTTAATGTACTCACCAAGAAAAGAAGCAATGGAAGCATTATTTTATTTAATAGTTATTTAATAAATAATTAATAAAAATTATAAAAATAAAATAATTTTTCCATTGATTTTTTTTTTCTTGGTGGGGACGTTAAGGGGTTAATAGTTGACAATTACTGGTATAAAACTTGTCTAAACCCTGAGGCCAAAACATTTTTTAAAAAACAAAATAATTGTTCATCAGTCTAATCAAAGTCAAATGTTAAGTTAATTGTGATATTGATTTGAGGTCACTTTGCCCTGCATTGCTTCAGTGTATGTCCATAACATGTGTAAACCAGCCAAGGTACCAGAATAAAAACACCCTGAGCAAACTCATGTGGAATCATTCTGCAAAAAAAGTGCCTTACCAAAAAAAAAAACCAGATGGCAAGACATAAATGCTGTAACCAATTACATTGCGAAAGACACGGTATCAGTTCAGGAGGTTGAGAGAGATGGATTCAAACAACTTTTGAATACTTTAGACCCAAAGTGTACTCCCAAGTACTGTCTAATTATCATTGTCCACAAAATCCCAGAACATATTAAGATCTCAGTTTTTGTTAACAAATTCATAGCTTTAATATTTCCATTGATAACTAAAATACTTGTAAAAAAGGGCAGATAATTGTATGCAAGCAGAGCTGCTTTTAACTTGAACCTTGGGTTCAAAAAGTACAGTACACCAACTAAATATTTAATCTCTTCCACAGCTCTTCACACCTTTTTTCCTTGTCATTTTGCCCTTTAATATTAATAATGACTACATTGCTAACAGTCAATCACATACACACAGTCGACATAAGACTATCAGATTAGTTGGCAAATGTAATAGTCGATTAATCACACGTGTCAGAATAATATCAGAACAGGAATATTTTGACATTACCACATATAGATAGTTAACAAAAGCATGATGGCAGCCTCAAGAACAAAATATTCAAAAGTGTAGAAGCATTTTACACTTAACTCCGGATAAAAGTTTTCAGTTGCACTATTTGTAAATTCAGTAAACCTGTTCACATTTCAAATAACTTTTACAGATTTAAGTGTTGCATCATTGTCTTGACATCAAGGCCACAGATGGATTAAAATAGAGCAAACATTTCAAACACTTTTCTTTGAGATCTCCGTAAACAGTTTTAGGAGTTAGTGTTCTGTGAACATAAAGGTTTACCACTGAGTTTTCCGCAAAATCATTCAAATTTAACTGTTCATCGTAGGGATTTGCCAATAGCAGTTTTTGTCATACCAAGTACTTACAGTACTTATCATAACTTGTCAATACAGAATACCAATATGAGTATAGTAACTTTTAAGATGTTCCACTTACCATGTAGATGCACTTTGTAGTTCTACAGTGGTACTGGAAAGTTTGTGAATGCTTTAGAATTTTCTATATTTCTTCATAAATATGACCCAAGAGAGAAAAATATTATACTTTGTCATTTATTTATTGATAAAAATGATCAAATTTTAAATATTAGCAAGTGGCAAAAGTATGTGAGCCTTTGCTTTCAGTATCTGGTTGCTTCCTACCCCATCCCCCCACCTGCCTGCAATAACTGCAACTAAATGTTTCTGGTAACTGTTGATCAGTCCTGTACATCGGCTTGGAGGAATTTTATCCCATTCCTCTGTACAGAACAGCTTCAACTTTCTTACTCTAATACAATTAAATAAATATTATTTGGTTGCTCACTTAATATTCCTTTTAATGAGCTTTTTTTAACCCTTTGACCACCAGGGCCCTAAACTCCCCACGCCAGGCTATATTTATCGAAATTTCGTGTTTTTTAACATCACTTATATTTAAAGGTCTAATTAATAGTAATAGTTGTTTATTTGATAAACTCAACAGAATGCACAACAAAACACATACTAGTCTAAATTCTATGTTCTATTATAAATTGTATTATAATTCAAATGTTTGCTATTCTAAACTCTTTAGTACTTTTTAGTTGAAGTTTCAAACAAATAGTTAGTTTGTAGTCACTAATCAAGCGTTCTCGATCGTGATTCGAACATGTTCGTTATCACTTATTATTCCCAGTATTTCAGTTTACTGTGCCACAGGCCAAAGCAAGGAGATGCAAACAGTCCAGGAGAACTGACGCCAGAAACAGATACAGAAAAGGCATTTCACCTCAAGCAGCAGTCCAGTTCATATACTGGGGATACTCCCAATTATCACCCTCTTCCAATGTGTCATCATTTACAGTATCTTGCAGGGCACGTTGCTGGTCATCATTGTCACAAGCGTCATCATCAGAACCAATAAAATCACTATCAGAATAATCATCAATATTTCGGTTTCTGTTTTGTATCACGTAAATAAACAACAATCACTGTGTGCAAAAATAATCCGGTTAAAAATAATCCACAAGCATAGTCTATCAATAATATATACACCATAATATAATACATAATAATCCAGCAGTAAGATGTCAGCATTATTGCTATTACGCCGGATATTTCCAGCAGAGGGCAGATGAGCGGTTAACCTCTTGATAGTTTATCAGAACATATTTGGGAAATTCACCTGAATGCTGAATTTTTAAATAACGTGTTCATCTTTGTGAGCTTAAGCTAAATATACAGCCTAATTGCTAAATAACAGTTATTTGGTAATTGAGGGATTCATGATCTGAATAACTGTCTTTCCTGTGAACCTGGCCAGGGTGAGTAGATAAGACAATGGACGAATGAATAATCTGAATAATTGATTATTCACTGCAATAATCAAAAGAGTCCTTTGTTACAGCCTTAACTGCAAGTAACCTTTTACCAGTTAAAGGTAAGAAGTTAAAACAGTTGTCACACATAGATGCAATTAAATTGTGATCACTCCCAGACTTGGTATATGAATGGGGGAATGATGTAATGGGTCTTAAATCGATGGCATGGCATTAACACGAAGCCTTTATTGTGATGCCACTGATTTCACTTAGGACATTCAGAAAATAAATGCAGCTCATTACTAAACATCTAAAATGTTGCATTTGTGTTTTAGGTAGTAATTTTGAGTACTTTTTTAGTTCTCTTGTCTCAGCAGCACTTTAGACCAATACATTCACATACACTCACTGGTCACTATATTAGGTACACTTTGCAAGTAGTATGTTGGACCCTCTTTTGCCTTCAGAAATGTTTTATTTGCGGCATAGATTCAATAAGGTCCTGGAAACGTTTCTCAGAGATGATATTGCTACAGATTTGTCAGCTGCACCTCAATGATGCGAATCTCCTGTTCCGCCACATCCCAAAGGTGCTCTATTGGATTGAGATCTGGTGACTGTGGAGACCATTTGAGTACAGTGAACTCATTGTCATGTTCAAGAAACTAGTTTGAGTGGATTTGTGCTTTGTGACATGGTGCATAGAAGATGGTACACTGGTCATAAAGGAATGGACATGGTCAGCAACAACACTCAGGTAGGCTGTGGTGTTTACACCTACACCAGCTACTTGATACAAGGGAGGAAGAATCCATACTTTCATATCATTTACTCTGTGAATTGCAACAGAAATAAAGATCCATCAGTCAAGGCAACGTTTTTTCATTCTTCTATTGTCCAATTTCGAGTCCATGCTAATTGTAAACTCAGTTGCCTGATCTTAGTTGACAGGAGTGACACTCACTGTGGTCTTTTGCTACAATCGCACATCTGCTTAAAGGTTTGATAAGGTTGTGCATTGAGATTCTCTTCTACATACATCAGTTGTAACAAGTGATTAGGAGTTACTGTTGCCTTTCAGCTCAGAACCGGTCTGCCCATTCACCTCTGGCATCTACCAGGTATTTTTATCCAAAGAACAGCCACTCACTGGCTATTTTTTTCTCCTGACCATTTGCTGTGAGCCCTAGAGATGGCTGTTTGAGAAAATCCCAGTGGATCGGCAGTTTCTAAAATACTCAAACCAGCCAGTCTAGCACCCACAGATATGGCATGTTCAAATTCACTTAAATCACCGTTCTTCTGCATTCTGATGCTTGATTTGAACCTCAGCAAGTCGTCTTGACCTTGAGTAAGATTGTGTCCATGTGGGTTTATTCCAGGTACACCGGTTTTCTTTTACACACCAAAGACATCTAAAAATTATTTGATTATGCTAAATTGGTCAGATTAGTGTGTGTGTGTATATGTGACTAGTTTGTATGTAACCTTGTGCTTGTTGCTAAAATAATTGATGCTGATAAAGGTGCTAAATAAATCCAGATAAATAACAGTAAATTATTCCATACTAATAACATTCATTTTTGTCTTAGGTTTTGCGAGATACAAGGATACACCACCTCTATCTTCTCAATATCCTTGGCTTCAATGCAATGTTGTTCATGCTGCCCACATGGATTTTTGTCGACTTGTCTGCGTTCCTGATTGATGGTGGCTTTGTAAGTATATGCATTTCTATTAAAGAAAACTAAAAAGGTTTCTGCTCAGTTCAGTCTGTCAGTGATCTAATTAAAATAGTTTGAGAAGCTCACCATAATATCTCGAAAGCAGTAAATACGGAAGGAATGTTGTGGTTTAAATGCTAAAAATAATCTGGAGGTCATGCTTTTATTATTTAACACCTGTCCCCGTTTTTATTTATTTTTTATATAGAATGATATTTCCAACTGGACTGGAACACTGGTGCTACTCATCATCAGTGGCTTCTGCAACTTTGCACAAAACATGATTGCATTTAGTGTGTTAAACCTGGTCAGTCCCCTCAGTTATGCTGTGGCTAACGCTACCAAAAGGATCATGGTTATTAGTATATCATTACTGATGCTGAGAAACCCTGTTAATTCGTCCAACATTATGGGAATGATGACCGCCATCCTGGGTGTCTTCCTCTATAACAAGGTAAGATCTTCACTTGTTATATTTGATCATTTGTGTAATTATTTCATGACTGGTGGTACTAATTGAGAAATGAATTCTTATTTATTAGTTTGTGCACCAATCTCTTTATTAGGTACATGTCCTTGTTTATACACCTGCCCATTTTCTGTTCCACTTACAATTTAAATGTTCTTTAGTTTTACAATTACTGACTTTAGTCTATCTTTTTCTGTATATAACTAACTACTTTGTTAGTTGAATTTACTCTGTTGTATAATGGTCAGGACCCCGATAGGACCATCATAGATTGGGTACTGTTTGAGTGGTGGATCATTCTCAGCACTGTTGTGGCACTGATGTGGTGGTAGTATTGGTGCCTGTTAGTAGTGTGGTACACAGTTTTACAAACAGTTCAGTCAATGTGCACTCTATTAAACACATTTACCATATTGCTCCACTTTGCTGATATATAGTCAGAGACAGCAATACATCACTTGTGCCACAGTTTTAGTCATCCTTGTTAGTCTTCATCAGTGCTCGCAGGATACTGGAATGGTTTAGACTAAACCCTATTTAACTGGCAGCCTAACTTTTTTCCAAAGAACCTTTGCAAAAATGGTGAGCTGTTCCAAAGTGACTGAAACCCTCCAGCAGCAGGTTGTCCAGATGAAGGCCAAAAGGGTGACACTATCAGCCATAGCAAGAGAAGCTGGTCGTTCCAAGTCTTTGAATTCTAGTATATTACATCTTTATTGCATCGCAAACTCATTCAAGTCCCCCAAGAAGGCTGGTCGCCACTAAATACAAGAGAGGACAGGATAATGCACAGAATCTCCATGAGTAATCAGTTCAACACTGCAGCTGGAATTGCTCACCAATTTAGCGCTGAACTGTCTCATCATACAGTGTCTCTATGTTTAAGAGCATTTGGACTGAAAGCCCACTCTGCAGTGACCAAACCTCTCGTTAGCAGAAAGAATCAAAAAGCTAGACCTTTGCTGAGGAGCATGTTATGTGGACAGAGGAGAAGAGGTCCAGAGTTCATTTCAGTGATGAAAGCAAGTTTAATTTATTTGGGTCTGATGTTCATTATGTTCGTTGACAAACTGGCGAAAGACTGAACCTAAAGTATGTAAAGAAGTCAGTGAAAGGTGGAGGAGGAAGTGTCATGGTTTGGGGAATGTTTTCAGCAGCAGGAGTTGGACCTCTCATACAGCTACATGGCTTAGTGAATGCAAGTGTGTATCAGAACCTTCTTCAACAATACATGGTTCCTTCCTTGCGTTCATCACTCAAATGAAGTCCTTCAAATGTTGATTATATTATTTCTGAAGAAAATCAAGTGTTCATACATTGTTCTCTAATTTTGATCTCCAGTGTATGTAGTATGTATATAACCTATATAGACTGAGTAACAGAGATTTATTTTCATGTATTCATAATTACAATACATATTGCTGTGCAACACCTTGAAATGCCAACTTCTGCCACAGTTAAGTATTTAACTTGCATAACTGATTTTGGGCAACCAAAACTGGGTAGTTAGACAGAATCTGCTTGCTTGTGTGCTAGCTAATTAATTTTTGTCCTGCTCAACCTTATTGTGTGTATTCTTCCAGACTACAGGCCTCTTTGCTGTACAAACAAAAGCTCATCCAAGCTGTATTTTCTTTTTGGTATTTAACAGGCGAAGTATGATGCCAACCAGGAGGCCAAGAAAAAATTGCTGCCAGTTTTTGCACAAGATATGGTTTCATTTGACAAACCCCAGTCCAATGGTTCAGTATCCTTTAAAGAAGGTTCAGACTTTCAGTATAATCGGAGCAACATGCTTGGCGACCACTTCCAGTACAGCAGACAGGCCTACACAATGAACTATGGCTCCAGCCAATACGTCGTCTAACCGGAACAACTGATGAGCAAATTTATTTATCTGTCTTTTGAGTGGGACTTTCATTTCTGTGTCAGAGCCTCTTATTTATTTTTTATTTTACAAAATACTCCATAATAGATGGTTCAACAATGTTTGCATTCACCATGGTGGTATACATGGTTAAAAGTTAAGATCGGTTAGATTTAAGGGTCCTCAAAACTCCCTGCAACAACAAGCGACGGCTTCTGATGCTGAAACTGCCACACACTGGGACAGATGGTCATGCAATGCTTATAGAAGACTGTGTCCTTCATCCCAAAATTGGAACCCTGCTTTTGTTTGTAAATATTTTTCATGTATTTATTTTTGTAGAAGGTTTGAGTGGGGCATATCATAAAGCTATATCATGGGGAGAAGCTTTTAAAAGTGCAATGCCTGTTCATGATCTTGTCGTAGTCTGTACTTTCTTGGTAATCAGTACTTGAGCCAGTTCTCCATTATACGAACCCACACTGAGGCAATAGTAATATAATTTTGTTTTCAGTTGATAGGGCTTTGAGAGATTTTTTTTTTGTAATGATCTGCAAGTCATGTGATGCTGATTTGAAAGGATAGGAAAAGAGCAGCACAGCTTTTGTATAAAAGTATTTTTTTTAATAATGTCTCTGTATAATAATGTTTAAATATTAGTGCTTTGGGGATACCCAGGTTAATTATGGGTGGATCAGATTCATAAATCTAATTAGACTACTTTTCAGCATTGTTTCCTTTCACCTTGCTCAAACGTTGATTAAGCTGGTGTTCACAAAGACTGATATTAGATTTTCAGTGCTGGAAACATTGTGGAACTTCATGATCACTAGTAGTCATTCTTACAACCTTTTAATTACAAAGCACAGTATCTGATTGGTTTAGGCTCTGAGGCACTGAAGGTTTTACTTGCAAATGGTATGTAGATCAAATGATTTGAAGTAAAAAGTACTAGTGCATCCCAAAAAATAGAATATTATGAAAAAGTTCAATATTTTTTGTCACTGATTGCAGAAAGTGAAATCCATATATTATATAGATTCATTACACACAGAATGAAATATTTCAAGATTTTATTTCTAGAAATTTTAATGATGTTGGCTTACAGATAATGAAAACCCAAAATTTAGTGTTTCAGAAAATTAGAATATTACATAAGATCAAGAGCCACTAAACAGTCGAATCCTAGACATGGGCTACAAATTTCATATTCCTCATGTCAAGCCACTCCTGAACCAGAGACAACATCAGAAGTCTTACCTGGGCTGTGGGGAAAAAGAACTGGACTGTTACTCAGTGGTCCAAAATCCTCTTTTCAGATAAAATGGCTCTCAAAATCATCACTAACTTCATCACTGAAACTTCATACTGGACTTCATGCAACTTGGATTCTGTTCCTCTCCACTCTTCAGCCAGAATCTGGGACCTTGACATGCAAAATTTACTTCCATCTGAAAAGAGGATTTTGGACCACTGAGTAACAGTCCACTTCTTTTTCTCCACAACCCAGGTAAGACTTCTAATGTTGTCTCTGGTTCAGGAGCGTCTTGTCACAAGGAATGTGAAATTTGTAGCTCATGTCTAGGATTCGTCTGTGTGTAGTGGCTCTTGATCTTTTGTAATATTCTTCTAAATTTCTGATACACTGAATTTTCAGTTTTCATTATCTCTGTCAGAATCATCAAAATTTCAAGAAATAAATGCTTGACATTTTTTATTCTGTGTTATGAATCTATATAATATATGGGTTTCACTCTGCAATGAGTGACAAAATATTGAACTTTTTTGATATTCTATTTTTTGAGATACACTATGTACTGGATGGTAAATGTGTCTCTTACATTTCAATCTTTTTAATAACGGTTGGCATTATATACAGTTATAAGGTAATTGCTTGCCTCAGAAAGGTGCCTGTTAATCATGGCCTTTTGATCTTGTGATAAGTGCAGTGGGGAAACTCATTTAATTAAGTAATTATTTGCTTTGCCAGAAAATCTCTGACCATTTCCGAGCTGTACTGTCTATAACAGATTTTTACCTGAACATGATTATCTGAACATGAAGTTGTTGGTATATTTTTTTTTTCCCAGGGAATAGGCTCCCCTGTTAAGTCTTTTGTCTGACTGCCGGGAAGTTAGACAGAGTTTAGAATTTAAAAAAAAAGAAAATGTAAATTTGTCATTGTGGTGTATGAGAATAAATGTTTGTTTGTTTGGGATATATTTATGTTCTTTTTTTAGGAGTTCGTTTAATTTGGAGGAACTGCTGAAATAAATTTTTTTAAAGAGCTGTACAAGTCATGACTGAATGGTGCTTAATATCAAAGGATGAAGAATCGGTTGGAATTTTTAAAAAAAGGGGGGTATATTTGACACAAAGCAGGTTGAATTTATGAATTCATGCAAGTAGCATCAAATTCTGATGGAAGGCATCTGTGAGCATCAGCAGAAATTGAGATTTATTTGAACTGCCTATGGTTCTCCAGTTTGCAACAGTTTTAGTGAACCTGCAAGAAGAGCTAGAAACAATTGGAAGATTTGGTCCACTTTCATTTGACAAATAACAGTCCAACAGTTCAATGTCATTTAAAGAAGGCTCATGCTTAGTGACCACTTCCAGTACAGCAGTTATCAGGGGTGACGACAGACCTACGTAACTGGGGCACATGGCAAGGTAAAATGTGGCTTCATCAAAAACACTGGTAAAAAGTTTTTATTTTTATTTTTTTTTATATATATAAATGGGACATTCAGAGGAGTATAATGCTTTTCTATAGGCAATGTATATGTGATTTATTTACATTATGTAACATTTTGGGACCAAAGGTGCAACACGAAAAACTGTCTGTCTTCAACATGAGAGGCGTTTACGGCCTTATCATTCTGTTTTGCCTAAGTGCAATGTGATGTTTTCATTGCTAATCTGAACATGTAGTGTTCATGGTGGATGGATATAGTCTTTGACGGCCAAAGTTCAGCAGCGTTTGGCTGTTTCAAAGCACAGGGTTAAGCCTTCAAGCCTTCAAAATTGTGCACCCCTGTCCTAAATCATTTGACATGTTCAAGTCAGCTGCTGTTCTTTTATGGATATACATTTACGTTTAATAGAAATTTTATCCCGAATGAAAACAGCTGATACTCTTACAATCCAAGCAGTTGTGGGTTAAGAACTACTAATAGCTTAAGGACTGTACAGTGGCAGCTTGAAAGAGGTGAACCTGCCAGTATCTGAGCAGTAATCGTTACAATAAAAACATCTATTAAAATACCCACAACATTTAAGCAGTTTTTCTTCCTAGGTTCTTAACAATGAGACAGATACACAAATATTTCAGCAAAATGTAGTTGACAGTGCCCATTCTTGTACAGTGTGTACAAGACACCTATTTCACCTGTAATAAAATTACTTTTTAAAGGTGAAATTTCAAGGGAACCTGAATATAATTATTGCAACCTGAACCATCCACTTTTGGATTGTACATTGTACTTTGTTTGTAGTTTCTATTTATACTCAGTTATCTTATTGTTTAGTTCACTAATATACTGGTTCATGCTCCACATCAATGCTGAGGATCCTTCGAAGGTTTTTCTTTTGTTCTCTTAGTCTAATAGTGATGTAATTCCACTCTGTGAAATACAGGGGGAGCCCAACACCTGCAAATTCTTTCTACTGTCCTGCAAAAGTGAATATTTGTCCTACCAAGAGTTAGCAGTTTTTCTTTTCACAGACGCACCCAATCACATATGAACTAAAAGTGTAGTTGTGTGGAATTCTCAGTTTGGTTTGTAAAGTCACAGGTACCACCATCAGTACTTACCATGTAGGTCATTTTCTGATTATTAAAAGCAAAAGGTGGGCAGCCCAGTGGTTAGCACTGCTGCCTCACAGAGCAGTGGAGGGGGGCAGCATATTTATGTGGTAGGGGGAAAAAAAGAAGTTGGTCCAGAGATGATGATGATAATCCATAATGGGTTAGAGTGGTAGGTCTGGTGCCCCTGGGGTAACAAGTTTGCCCCCCATGGCTGACCTAAATGAGCAGAAGGTTAACTCACACTTGCAAATACACAGTGATAACCCACATTTAGCATTTAGGTAAAAAGTATTTGGGCACTCTAACATAACCGCTGGCTCCTAACTTCAAATGCTCTAGAAACACGACTGTTGTTAAAACAGCAGGAAATGTCGCAGTTTCTAAGTCCATAAATCTGTGGGGGTGTATGAGAGAGAGAAAGGGAAAGTACATTGGGTAAGGAGTGAATTAGTTTCCCCATCGTTCTGCACTCAGTACCCTCAAATGACAAAATTAAAACAATATTCACACAACTGGATTTGGGATTTTTCTGCCATCCTTCTCTGCAGATCTTGTCAAACTCAATTGGGGCCGTTGGTGGACAGCCATTTTCAGGTCTCAATTGGGTTCAAGTCAGGGCTATGGTTGAAACACTCAGAACTGTCTGTCTTGTGTTGTCTTGGCTGTGTGCTTAGAGTCATTTTGTTTTTGGAAGATTAACCTTCAGCCCAGTCTGTGGTACTGAGTGATCTGGATTAGTTTTTCATTAAGAAGATCTCTGTACTTTGCCTCATTCAGCCGTCTCTCAACTCTGATGAGTCTCCCACTCCCACAGCATAATGCTTCCTCCACTGTGCTTTAAGGGATGGTATTGGCTAGGTGATGAGCAGTGTCTGGTCCAGACATGACGCTTAGAATTAAGTCCAAAAAGTTCAAGAATGGCTTCATCAGCTCAGACAATATTGTTTCTCACAGTCTGAGGTGCTTTTTTGCAAACCCCAGAAAGGCTTTCATGTGTCTTTTACTGAGGAAAAACTTTGTCTGGCTACTCTGCAATAAAGCCCAAATTGATGTAGTGACCACTGGTTTCTTGATCAGCACTCTTCCCGAGACCCTTCTCCCCATTTACATAGTTTGGTGCAATCACCAGCTCTAGGAAGAGTCCTGGTTCTTCCAAACGTATTCAATTTAAGGATTATGTAAGCCAATGTGCTTTTCTGAACTTTCAGGGCAGCATCATTTTTGTAGCCTATTCCACATCAATGTTCCCACATAATCCTGTCTCTGAGCTCTACAGGCAGTTCTTTCCTCCTCATGGCTTGATTTTGCACTGATTTACATTGTTAGATGTAAGACTTTACACAGACACGGTATCTTTCCAAATCATGTTCAATCAATCGAATTTACCACAAGTGGACTGCAATCAAGGTGTAGAAACAAAAAGAAGCGCAAGAGAAATGGGAGGCAAAATTTCAAGTGTCATATCAATGTCTGAATATTTATGTCCATGCAAAATTTTAGTTTTTCCTTTTAATGCGTTGTCCAGACAGAGGAATCAGGATGGAAAGGATGTGCAGCAGATTAGACTTGTTAAAGATAGGAATGGTAATGTTCTAACA
>JAVSBU010000002.1:6677068-6691027 GCA_033118015.1 Loricariichthys derbyi
TTTAATGGTCCGGCCCACTTGGCATCAAATTAGGCTGTATGCGGCCCCTGAACTAAAATGAGTTTGACACCCCTGATATAGACTATCCGTTGATCTGCGCAATTGTTAGCTTCCCTCTATGCATGAATCAATAAAGGGACCACCACAGGATTACCGCTAATTGTTTTTATTTTGGTCCTGGACAATTCACTGACACAGTAGGACATCACCATGTCAAAGGTCCACTGGTATTGCTGGACTTTGGAATCCCTTGACTGAGATGGGTTGACAGTAGTCCCTAAATATCTACCACCTATTTAGAAGCAGATATTGATGAATAAAACCCCAAATAAACCAATAAAACTGTGCATAGAAAGACTTCAAAAGTCTCCACTACCAAAAAAAAAAATGACTGGAAAATGGTGGTCATACAGTGACTTCTCTTGACTTTATTATAGTCTATATGTGACCAACTACAGCAAAACCAGGCATGATGCACCAAAAATCAAAATTGAGATAATGACTGATTACATATTTCCACGAAATAAGCTTTAAAATGAAGTTTATTTCATCAAAATATCTGGAGAAATAAGAATTCTACAGCTATTTGAAGTTCAGGAGTCCTGCCAGACTTTCTGAAAGTTGATTATGAGAAAAAGTCTCCTAAAGTTTTCTTATAGTTCAAAATCAAAACTCCATAGCAAATTAATGCATCAAATGTTGTTCAACCCCTATGAAATTTGGCACATAATTTGATACAGGTATAGCTTTAAGAAAAAAGTACATTTCACGCTGTCATACCCACAATGCACCGCGCAGTGGCCTCTCAACCAATCAGAGTGCCAGGTTCTGCTGCTGCGTATGTTAGCCTCTTTGGCTACATGCTACATGTAGCCTCTTTATGCTACATGTTAAACACAATTCGGTTTGGATATGCTTCGTGAAATCCCATTTTATTGGCAGAAAATGATATAATTGGGGATCCCCTCATTAAAATAGAGCAACAAGGATTATTGTGGACGTGTCTCCATTGAAATATGTGCACTGGAATACACCATGGTCCAGAATCGATGTGGAGCGGATTATTGGCTTGTGTTCAGGTATTTATGGCTTACTTACCAGACCAGATCATAAATAAATTCATTTTTTGAGTGTTTAAGAATGCATTTTTATTGTTTAAATGGATTTGGTGGATAGATTATAGTATAAGCTTGCAATTTCCGTCAAAATCGATAAGGGGGTGCATTTTTGGTACTTATCATACTTTAACTCGCTATAACTCAAAAATACAATTTGCGACTTATGCCGGGTTTTGCCGTAGCGGGTCACATATATCATTCAATTTTATTATACTTTTAAATATGTTCTCTCTTTTAATTTTTATTTCTTTTCCAGTGACCCTGTCATACCTGCGGCCACCAGAGGCCGCCAAAGAGACCATTAGCAACCACAGAGGTTTCCTGCAGCGCACCCAGCCAGGGAATAAACTACACCCGAAGCTTATTGAGGGGAGCTCTAATTGTGCCCTCCTCTCTCCTTTATAAGCAGTGGTCTGGGTGGAGCTCTTTGCAGATACTGTTTCCGTCAATGTTAATTCTAGAACTCTATCATCAAAAATGTGTGTTTGCTTCCAAACCACTTGTCTGAGGATCCCTTACAGACCCTGTACTTACAGAGTGAGTGCTGTGATACTAGATATTTGTAAAGTTCCTTTGAGACAATGCCCTGTTATTAAAAAAGTGCTATATAAATAACTTGGACTTGAACACAAATCAAACATTGAGGTAGATGGGCTACAAGAGGGAGGCTCAGTGCTCGCTCAGTGTATATATTACCAACGAGCACAGCAGAGTTTCATCTGACAGGAGATGCAACATACTTTGACCTGACAGTGGCTTGAATACTGTCAAAACTTTAATCATGTCCTCCTGGCACCAGATCTCATTAAAAGCTTCAAAAGAGATGACTGTTCTTCAGATAGACTGTCTTGCATCTTGCATGTTCTCTGGTTCCAAGCCCTCGAGCAATTTGTGAATAAGGAGGCAGATGGCCTGGGACCTGTAACGCTTATTTGAGAAAACAATAATACTTATGGCACTGAAACACACAGCAGTGTTCTGAAATACATGACTGCACATTGGGTCTATTAGTACGTTTTACACTCTGTGCTTTAATGTGAATTCTGGAAGTGAGCATAAATAGGAAAGGCAGATAAAACGCTCATCTATAAGGCTGCTGGACAAATGAGAAGCTGGTAATGAAAAAGCTTTCACAATGGAAGCTTTTGATATCTGATATCTAGATTCTCTTATATAGACTTATATCAGAATTATATCTGAGCCGGGATGTTCACAGGACTGTTGTAATTATACTCATCATTTAATTATCTATCCTCAGTTCAAAGTAGTGTCATAAAGATACTCAGTTCGCAATTCACAATTTGGTATTCAGACAATATTTTGCTGAAGCATATGCAATGCAAAGTAATGTGCACTTATCTGTAACAAATTTTAATGCCACATAATTATATAGACTGGATCATAAATGCTTCAGGTTTGTCTTTAAGGCTTATTTACAATTAACTGATCTATAGTCAAACTCATTGCTGTTCTAATAAAATTCTAGAACAAAAAAAAAAAGAACTAGAGAGGTGCATTTCCTGCAGAAAATGCGAGTGTGATTGCCACGATGCAAGTGCTGGGTCAGGGTGCTCCCCAGTCCATGCATGCCGATTTTTATGTTTCTAGCTCAAAAAGTGTCAGCGTTACGGCCGATGGAAGTCGGCCGTAATGTTAAGTTAATGAGAATTTTTTCTCGCGTTTTCATGCATAGCACATGAATGTGATGTGCAAATTCTTAGCTGTGTACAAGCAACTGTGTTGCAATAATTCTGCACGTTTTGCTGTTTGTCCCGTGTCGATATCTCAAAAACTGCAGGAGAAATTAAGCGTCAAAAAATGGCCAAATAACATTGTGCTCAATGGGTTTCCGAGGGCCGGAAATTGTGGGTGTGGTAAAAAATGACTGGAGTGCTCAATCACGCCGTGACTTCAATTCCCGGGTCACGGTGCTTCACGGTCCATGCATGCCGAATTTGATGTTTCTACCTCAAAAATTGTCAGAGTTACGGCCGTCCAAATTTGGGCGTAATGTTAAGTCAATGGGAAATTTCTCTCACGTTTTTGCACATAGAGCACGAATGCGACATGCGATTTCTTATCTGTATACAAGCAACTCTCTCCAGAGAATTCTGCACGTTTCAGTGTGTGTCCGGTGTCGATATCTCGAAAACTGCGTGCGAAATTACACATCAAAAAACGGCTGAATAAGAAGAAGAAAATAGATGACCTTCGGATAACAAAATAATAGAGAGATGCCTACAAATAATATCATAATAATAATTAAGAAAACAAATATGCTCAAGACTCTTTACTGGCTTCATTCGCCAGATCTGTTCTGATGCGAATTGGAATCATGGTCCTGTTCCCTTTCTTCGGTGCTTTTATTGGTTTCTTCTTCCTTACCAATAAAGTTTTCCAAATTTTCAAGTAAACTGTTGGTTCTTTCCACGCTTCACATCTGAGCTCAATTTAGGTGTCACCTTAAGTTTAAGTCACCTTCCCCATCCATGCCTTATACATAATCACCTATTTTCTCCTGCTTTGACCAACACAACTTTTAACACATGGTCGCAAAGAGGTATTCGCTCTTTTTGAGATCTTTTCAAAGAGGGACCTTTCCATAGCTTTGATCAGTTAGTTAGAGATTTCGGCCTGCCTTTATCATACAAGTTTCGTCGCTTTCAAGTTAGACATTGCTCTTCTGCTCTTTTTTCAAATAATTTTTCACTTCCTATGAAGAATGTGTGCAATGACCTTTTGATCTTTAACTCATCCCAGGAATCTGCTACAATCTATTCGCAATCGTTAAACACTGATATACACTCATTTAGCGAATGTATAAAGGCTTTGGAGGGTGAACTTAAAATTGCATCTGAGTATTAATAATGGCAATTTAAGCCATATGTACTGTCATCATCTCTCTTTGAGCAGATTCTTGTTATGAGGTGCAATTCCCACGCTTCGACCACTAGAGGTCAGAATCGGCACGCAAATCATGCCGAGGTCACCACGTTTCTTCGATTCCTCGTTTTTGCTCGTTCTCAGTCTCGGTGTGCTTCGTGTTTGTGTCAGTTTCGGTCTTTTTGTGTCTACCATTTATTTCATTTCGTTAGCGTGTGGCTGCTTCATGCAGGCCCTTTTGAGTTTTTGTCACCCTTTTGGAGAGTATTAATCTGTGTTTTGAGTTTCCCTCCCCAGCGTTTTTTCTTGGATTATATTTGTACTCAAGCTTTGACCTTTTACTTTTGTTAACTCACTGGTTTGTACCCTGTTTAGTTCACCCTTCCTATCCTATATTCCGCTTTCCTTCTATCCTGATCACACCCGTCTTAGTGACGACATCTTTGGTGGTCACCCTTTCCTGTAGGGACAGTGGTACTGGCTCTCCTGCCAAGGGGGGAGGTGGAGTAGGCACCAGGAGGGCCATAAATAGCGTGAGGTCAGCTGGGACCCACCGCCATCGTCACTACTTGGCGTGTGTGCTACACACGCCCCCTACTGTCAGCCCACTGCGCATAGGTCCTCCTACCAATATCATGACAGTTCTGGACTGATTTTTTCAAAACAATGTCAAAGATATTGTGTGTTAATATACCTAAGAATCCTTTAGTGGCAATATTTGGTTTTTCTAATGATTTCCCCTTGCTGACCACACTGCAATCCCATGCTTTATCTTTAACATATTTATTAGTGAGGCTTATGTTGTTGAAGTTCCCGAATACTCCTTCAATTTCCTCTTGGCTCCGTGATGTTATGCATTTTTTAAGATTGGAGAAGAGAAAATTTACACTAAAAGGCAATTCTACCATATTTTACCATAAGCATAACCCACTTCTCTCATATTTTGCTTTACTTAAGGTTCTATTTAATAACTGACTGATCCCCCCCCCCCCCCCCCTTATATCCGCTTTTCCTTTTCCTTCACTTGTTCCTTTCCTTCTCTTTTCCTAAATAAATATGTTTATTTGTATTCTGTACATTTGTACTTGCTTTGTGTGTCTACCATTGTCCATAATAAAGCATTTGATTAAAATAAAACAAATATATTTCTGCAGTGCAGGTAGGTCTTAAATCACTTGTAGTTTCAAAAAGGTTTGGGCTCAGTCGTCTACCTGTATTTTATGAACATCAGTCAAAGTCAAAGCCCATCTTCCTTAAAGGTATAGGTAGTAACTAGTAGGTTTACAGAAATACCTTAAACAAACAAACAAAAACCACCCAGAAATTATAAATTGCCATAGTAATTCTAAGTCTTTTCACCATTGAATCCTATTAACATCAATATCATATATCTGCTGACACAGTGAAATTTAAATCCATTTTTTTTTAGAAAAAATGAATTTTGACCAGCTCTGCTCTGAAACGGAAATGCAGATTCCACGCTTGGCTATTTTCGGATAATCGACTGTGATGACGTTGACTTAAAGATTCATCTGCAATTATAGAGAGCTAATGTGATTCATTGTAGTGTAAACAATACTAAATGCCGAACTATTGTGTAATTGGAAATTGCACGAATGTTGCCAACACAAGTTTTAAATATATTTTCCTCATATAAATGTACAAAATGATTAAAATGGACTGCTATGGTTCATTTCTACAGATAGAACAGTTAATAGAAAATATCTACCATAATCTTCCCGTGTTGGTTAGAGGTGGTTAGCTCTGTGGTTCGTTCTGGATTATTTCATCCATATACTTTACTGTATGTACGTCTAGTCCTAAAACGGACATTAACAAATCATGAAACTCGCTTTAAAAAAAATTACTCAAAAAATCGCTTCAGCTGGCCTCCATTTTGAGTGACTCTGATTCGACTCTGATTCGACTCTGATTCGACTCTGAAGGCTTCAGATTGACCGTGATGATGTCACACACTCACTTCCGTTTTGAAAATCTGTCTTGCGAAAGACCTGAGAATGGCCTAAAAAATTCAATTTTTTAACAATTATAAGGTACACTAATCTCCATACGACTGCATGAAATTATTATTTGTTATATAAAGAACCAGAAACGAAAATTAGATGATATTCACCAAAACACGATACATTTGCCCTTTAAGTGTATCTGTGTTGTAGTTTCCCTCCGTAGCGTTAGGTGGCGATCTTCATTGTTGACGTAACACTTTGCTGGATTTTTTTTTCCTTATCCGTGTGAGGA
This sequence comes from Loricariichthys derbyi, assembly GCA_033118015.1. Classification (NCBI taxonomy): domain Eukaryota; kingdom Metazoa; phylum Chordata; class Actinopteri; order Siluriformes; family Loricariidae; genus Loricariichthys; species Loricariichthys derbyi. The sequence goes on from JAVSBU010000002.1 coordinate 6,683,329, forward strand.
GGCGCCACGCTCTTCCTTTTCCGGTGACTCTCTCAAGATGGTAGGTGCTGTTTTATTTCGGTTTTACTGTAATCTGTAGGAATCCGTTGAAAATATAAATTAAGTCATGTATGTTGTTATGCGTTTGGTGTGTGTTAATGGTGCTGTATGTTTTCACAGTTTTATTTGAGAGCTGTAGTACTTTTTTACGCTTAAATATGAGTGTGTTTGACCGATGTTTAATGACGGCGCCCTGTGGCTGTAATAACGTTACTGTAGTCGGCTTGAGTGCTTGTTTTAAACAGTTTTAAATTCCCTTTCAGTTCCATTCCACGCAGCCGCTATCAGTATGTTTAATGGAGGATAGGGTTTTAAGTTAATTTGTGTCTGACTAGTAGCCTATATGTTGTAGCTTGTGTTGTGTAACTAGGTTAATTTTTGCTTGTGTGATGAATTGGATTTGTGCAGGCGGACGCTGAGCAGAAGAAGAAGCGTACCTTCAGGAAGTTCACTTACAGGGGAGTGGACCTGGACCAGCTGCTGGACATGTCCTAGTGAGTACAGGGAATTGTTATAATAAGCACCATACCCACTATACTCATACTGTCCCCTTCATTATTCTGTTCCACCCTGTACTAAATGTGCTCTGTTGGCTTGAGATCTACTAACTGGAGGCCATTTGAGTACAATAAATAGTCATTTTCAGGAAAGTTGTTTGAGATTATTTGAGCTTTGTGATATGGTGTGTTATTGTGCTGGATGTAGCCATTCAAAAGTGGGTACAGTGGTCATAAAGGAATGGACATGGTCATCAACAATACACAGGTAGGCTGTGGAATTTGAACAATGTGTAGTTGCTATTAAGGGGCCCAAAGTGTGCCAAGAAATTATTCCCCACACCATTACAAACACACAAAGCGCCTTCCTGAATTGTTGATACAAGCCAGGATGTATCTGTGATTTCATGTTGTTTACACCACATTCTGTTCCTACCATCTGAAATTAGCAGCAGTGATTGAGACTCATTAGACCAGGCCACGTCTTCCATTGATAAGCCCATGCATTTTTAGCCTAAGGTGCCTGTTTTTAACTGACAGGAGTGACACCTAATGTGGTATTCTGTTGTAGCCCATCTGCTTTAAGCTTTGTGATGGGCATTGGGCTCTTCTGCACACCTTAGTTGTGATAAGTGGTTATTTGAGCTACTTTGCCTCTCTGTCAGCTCGAAATCAGTCTGCCTAATCTCTTATGATCTCTCCTCAACAAGGCATTTTTGGCTCATAAGCCCTAGAGATGGCTTTGTGAAAATCCCAGTAGATCTTGTGAAGGCTTCGTTGGTAGTGCCTTTTATAAAGAAAAAAATACTGCGTTGAAATGTTTGTCAGTTGTCAGGAATGGTATTTTACACTGACTGTAGCACTTGTTTTTGGGGGGGATTAGAACCAGGTGGCAAAAAGTGTCTGTTGTGTATAGTCTTGAGTTGAAAGAAATTGTGTGCTGCATTTTCACATCGCTTTTCCGCGTTGCAATCAGAATGGAACGGTCTTTGGTGTAAGTGTTGGGGTTTAGAGCAGACGTTTATTAACATTACAGTGGACCTCCTGTAATCGCGGTTCCGCTATCACGAATTCACCTAATCACGGATTTTACTCTGGAAATCTACGTGTATTATTTAGTACTCTATTCTTACCTTGGAGACAAATGAGTTCAGCTAACGGAGATGAAAGGCAGAAGAGGGATGCAGTTGCTGTAGACACGTAAACTAAAACTGCACTTTCTTTACTTAAAATTAAACCACAACTTTTGATGGCCCTCTTTCGTTATTTGAGAGTTTTTACGAGCCGTTTCAAATGCAAAAGTGCATGTTCAAATCAAAGTGCATGTTTACTTCAATACAATACTGTACTCGTGTACTATTGGCTGGTGTTCGGATGGTGGGCTCTCATTGGTTGATACATAACACAGTGCAAAAGCACAGGGATGGATGTTTGGATTTAACAATCAACATAGGGACTTATAAGCAGTTTTAGGGGGATTACAAGTAATCGTGAATGTTCATTATTTGCGGAAGCTTCTGGTCCCTAGTCCCGCAATTGTTTTGGGGGGGGGGGGCGGTATTTAACTGTATATGGGTTTCAGTCCCGTACTGATAGCAGTTTAACACATTTTGACTTAACTGAATAAGAGCTTTTCTCCAGTGTTTCTGGTCATTGTCCAGTGGCTGTTATTGCACCACATGATGCCAAAAACATGCACAGACTGTAAAAACTGCACAAAGTGATCCCTTAAATAATATGGAATAGTGAAAATTCTCTTCATCTGGCATTGAAAATTAAGGTGTTATTTTAGAGGTCTTGATTTATTTACTTTATTATTATTTAAGAAGCTAGGGTTTATTCTAAGCAGATGACCTCTGACTCTGGAGTTTGTGTGCTCTGTGTGATTTGTGACGTTACCTTTACCTTATATGAGTGTGTTTGACTAAAATTGTGATCTTGCTCTTGTCACACACAGCCATTGATACTGGTGGGTAAGAAAGTAAACAGAATGTGATTGATTTAGCTGCTATTGGGTAACTTGACTATCTGTCCATGTTCTGCAGTGAGCAGCTTATGCAGCTGTATGGTGCTCGCCAGAGGAGGAGGTTGAACCGTGGCCTGAGGAGGAAGCAGCAGTCGCTCCTAAAACGCCTGCGCAAGGCCAAGAAGGAGGCACCTCCTATGGAAAAGCCTGAGGTGGTGAAAACCCATCTGCGTGACATGGTCATCCTGCCAGAGATGGTTGGCTCCATGGTCGGTGTCTACAATGGCAAGACCTTCAACCAGGTTGAAATCAAGGTAAAGTATGTCAGGTTTAAAGTGGGTCTGTAGAGTATTACACTTGAGCAATACTATATGAAACCTGTGGTCTGTGTGTGAATGTTTAAGATGTCATAACTGGGACTGAAAATTTGAAGAACTGCTTTTCTGATTGTGATGTCTTAAGTGAATGTTGTGATATGTAACATTTCAGTGCTTTATCCCCCTAACACAACCGTCCCAATTATTTCACCTTAAAGGCTTTAGTGGTTTAATCAGTAAGAAGTTAAAAAGATAACATGATAGATGCTGGACTTGATGTAAAATCCTTCTTTCTTTTCAGCCTGAGATGATTGGTCACTACCTTGGAGAGTTCTCCATCACATACAAGCCTGTTAAACATGGTCGCCCTGGAATTGGAGCTACACACTCATCCCGCTTTATTCCTCTGAAGTAAAGTGATTGTAAATAAAAGTGACTTCCAATACACATGCAATTAGTTTTTCTTTTTTTAAAAAAAGCCTTATACAAACATGTTATAGAGTGGAGCATTTTGAACAGAATGGGGTTTTTATCCAGTGTGCATAAAAGGAATACGGTTTTAAAGCATTGACTCTCAGCCTTTGAGTTTGATATTTTAGTTATATATTTAGTTTTCATACTGACTGGAAATTACAGTTCGTATGAAGAAAAGCTTCAAATTTTCAAAGGTATGGTGTATAAAAGTAATAATGATAGAAGGCAGGAAGAGATGTGGGAATGATATGACGGCTCGGTTTACTGAAACCTTGCACAACTGATCTTACTGAAGGATAAACCTAGACAACTGATGGCAGTAGAGTGCAACTACTTTATATTACATAAGCTTTTGTAACTCTTCCTTTCATGAGAAAATGGCTGGGAACGAAAAACTATCAAATCTTGGCCTCACATGAAATGAAGCTTTACAGCTAAACAAAGCATTGGAGGAATATTGGAGGTCGGATCAGTTATTGAGCATTTAACCTGTTGTACCTAGGGTGTTGGAAACATTTCTTGTAGTGTAGAAGCTTTTTGTTGCCGTTATACTTGCGTACAACAAAATTTAGTGCAGCACAAGAAAATTAAAGGTAAGAAAGACAGTTGCATACTATTAGTAGATATTTACATGGAACAATACAAAATGTTTGTGTGTAATTAGGCAGTCTGTAAGAGAAAACCCTCTTGAGATAGTACATAGCAATTCTGGCTGTGCAAGTGTGCAAACTAAAATCAGTGACAGGTTTTAAAAACACTCAAATAATTATATGCAGTACTCTGTACCATATGGGTGTTCAATTAGGTTTAGGTCTGGAGACATACTTGGCCAGTCCATCACCTTTAACTTCCTCAGCTAGGTGGTTGTCATCTTTGAGGTGGGTTTGGGTTTTTTTTTTTTTATTTATTTAGTTTTTTTTGTTTTTGAGAAAACTGCCATGCTGACTAGTTTTCAAAGGGAGGGGATCAAGCTCTGCTTCAAAATGTCACAGTATACATGTAAATCTCAAAATTTTTGAATATCATGAAAAAATTCTATATTTTCAAATGGAAGCCCAGGTTGCTTTGATAGCAGCCTTCAAGTCACCTGCAAGTCTGGTGTCTCTTTTTGCTCTTAATAATAAATCTAGGGTTCAGAGCAGGTGAGTTTGCTGGCTAATAAAGCACAGTAACGCCATGGTCATTGAACCAGTTTTTGGTCCCTTTGGCAGTGTGGGCAGGTGTCAAGTCCTGCTGGAAAATGAAATCAGCATCTCCATAAAGCTTGTCAGCAGAAGGAAGCATGAAGTGCTGTAAATTTCCTGCTAGATGGCTGTGTTACTGTGGACTTCAGAAAACAGTGGATCAACACCAGTAGATGACATGACTCCCCAAATCATCACTGACTGAAAACTTCATAATGGACTTCAAACAATGTGGATTCTGTGCTTCTGCACTCTTCCTCCAAACTCTGGGACCTTGATTTCTAAATGACATGCAAAAGTTACTTTAATCTGAAAAGAGGACTTTGGACTACTGAGCAACAGTCCAGTTTTCTTTTCTCCCCAACCCCAGGTAAGAAGCTTCTGACGTCTGATGTTAATCCATACAATATATGGGTTTCGCTTACAGAAACGAGTGACAAAAAATATTTAACTTTTTTAAATGTACCTGTATGTATACCAGTGATCAACTGATATATTGGCCGGCCGATTAAAAATAATCGGCAAGAGTCCGATATTTACACAACGCACTCAGCTGCATCATTCTGACTGTTATAACGCTCTTTGCGTCCATTTTGCCAACTAGTTAGGAAGCAAACTTTAATGGCTTTTTGATTCTGCATTATGTCCTCTCCGTTAGGTCTTTCTCTCTGTGTGTGCGTCTCTGTCTCTCCTCGAGTGCGTGTGTCTGCCAGAGATGGGGACTCGAGTTTAAGACTCGCACCTTAAATGTCTTAAATGAATACTTAGCTAAGTATTGATTATAATTGGCTGCGTTTGCTAATGCTAACATTAATTTACATTAACAAAATTTAGTGTTAACATGATCAGCTTGCCAAAACGTTTATGTGAACGTCAGGCTTTTTGTTTCTGCATATTCTCTCTAACTACCTACTTACCAGCTCGGTTGTCTTAAATATTGGAGGGGCTCAGGAGTGAAAGTAAGTCGGTACAGCCCGGTACTGTGTACGGCTTAAGATTCAGAGGGAGTGCACAGTGCTGGTTGGAAGATCTGCTGTCAAGCTGGTCTATGCTGCCTTAACACACACTAAAAGGCAGCTGTGGATTGTGGAGACTCATATGATGAAAATTAAAAAAAAAAAATGTTGCTAATGCATATGAAACAGGCAGCATTTTATTTCATCATAGATGTGTCTTGGTGTTTTTAGTGGCTTATGATCGATCTGTGTTGTGATTTAATACACAGAATCCATCGTCACCATTCTCTCTCTCTTCCTAAAACAAAACGCATTGAGCATGCACGTCTTGAGGGTGAACTTTATTTATGGCCATGTATATTCAATTGTAATGTTTATACATGACTTATATTTTACTCACCCTATATATTTCTGTTTTAATAATTTCAGATGGCTGGACAGAAATCTAACGTTTTGTGGCAGCATTTCGCTGAGCCAGCCAATGTGTGGTGCCTAAATAATGGCTCATTAGTTAATTGAGACAAAAAGTAAATGTCTTCTGCATATTTTTTATGAATGTTCTTTTTCAAAAACATAGTGATGCTGCTTTCTGCTTAAGTGCACTGAAATTTTGTATTTAAGTTTTTGTGTTTTTTGATAGATTTTAAAGTTCATTCGTTTTGTCTTGTTTATTATTATTATTGTTATTATTATTATTATTATTATTATTATTATTATTATTGTAGCCCCCCAAAAAAAGGAATATCAGCTTTACATATCGGCCATTGGCCACTACTGCTGTCTAAATATCGGCATCGGCCATCAAAAAACCCATTTCAGTCGATTACTAATGTATACCACAGCTCCCCAGTGTCGGCGGTACTCCTGCAGTCCCAGACCTTGATGTTACCACCACATTTCTTAGTACTCTTTATTAAGGTGTATCCAAACATGTTAGACACCATCTGAGCCAAACAAGTTTATCTTGGTCTCCTCAGACCACAGTATCTGGTTCCAGTAGTCCATGTTCTTGGACTGCTTGTCTTCAGCAAACTGCAGATTTTCTGGTGCATCAGCTTCAGAAGAAGCTTCCTTCTGGGATGACAGCCATGCAGATTGAGTTGATGCAGTGGTTGGCGTATGGTCTGAGCACTGACAGTCTGACCTCTCACCTCTACAAACTGCAGCAATGCTGGCAGAACTCATGTGTCAGCAGTCTAGGTTATCGTTGTGGAGAGCAACAATTCCATTTCTCACATCCTCAGAGAGTTCAGTGGTTGAGTGAGTGAATTGTACCCAAAACACCAAATCTAACTGGCCTGCTTCTCATTCACACCTGGAACCTAGTAACACTAACACATCACATATCACCAGACAGGAAAAACTATCCAAATGGGCCATGTTCACTGTGGACTGTACTCACATTTGTTGCCAGCTGTTTAGATGTAAATGACTGTGTACTGAGTTATTCTCAGAAGACAGTAAATCTATACACTACTACTTTGTTATATCCAAGTTTAATTTTTAAAGTATTGTCCCATGAAAAATATTTGCAGAAATGTGAGGGGTGTATTCACGTTTGTGAGTTACTGTATATACACTGCCTGGCCAAAAAAGGTGACCACCTGTGGGGGCGGAGCTATGATCTGGGGCTGCTGCAGTTGGGCAGGTTTAGATTCAGTAACATTATTTGCCCAAAGAATGAGGTCAGCTGATACCTGAATATACTGAATGACCAGGTTATTCCATCAATGGATTTTTGCTTCCCCTGATGGCACAGGCATATTCCAAGAGGACAATGCCAGGATTCATTGGGTTTAAATTGTGAGAGAGTGGTTCAGCATGAAACATCATTCCACCACAGAGTCCAGACTTGAATCCAGAATTGAGAATCTTTGGGGTGTGCTGGAGAAGACTTTGTGCAGTGGTCCAAATCTCCCATCCCATTAATGCAACTCTGGACAGAAATTGCAGAAGCTTGTGAAAACAAAACCACAGTGAATGCATGCCATAATCATAGCTAAAGGCGGCCCAATGAAACATGTGTGTGGGACCTTTCTTTTGGACAGGCAGTGTGTATATATGTATGTATATATATATTAGGGCGTTAACGCATGCGATTAAAAAAAATTTCATAACGCGTTATGAATATATTAACGCAGATTAATCACGTTATATTTTGTCCTAATTCTTTCAAGCATTTGAACCGTGGAGGATTACTAATAGGCAATAGACGCCACGGAAGCGTTTCATTCACAAACTAGTCACTCTCTCCCCCTACTCCATT